>JBAMNC010000052.1:570000-812214 GCA_037902135.1 Cetoscarus ocellatus | reverse complement strand
AAAAACAACGCTAAAAACAAATCCTTAAAATACCTGAAAAAAAACAAACAAAAAAACGATAGAAAAGTCACTAAATTTTCATGTAATTCTCTACAGAAAGTTTAACAGTGCATACCTCGGTTCTCAAATTTTGTGTAAAAAAAGTATACTTTTAATGATAAATTGACAGGCGGACAGGCATTTTTTTGTCTTTTGGAGTATGAGGAGGGTGATATTTTGAAAAAAAAGGTAGCAAAAAACATCCTGAGGGGTGGACCTGGCTCCCGGCCTAGATGGACAGCAGTGGATCATCAGTGATCTGATTGATTATAAAAAAAAAATAAAAGTTTAGGAATATGTCTGTTTGAACCTTCGCTGTGAATTATTTGTCTGTTTTGCCTCAATGTTCCAATAGATTAATAAAAACGTGCCTTTTCTCGTCCTGAAACTGTTATTTCTGCCTGATAAATTCCATTGAAGCTGCTGGTGCAGTGTTAATTAAATCAGACATCATAATACAAACAGCATAAAGATGAATGATTCATGTTTTTTGTCTATTATTCTGTGAGTAATGGAGACACCAAGTGTCGATCGCCCCAGCACTTTCTCTCTCTCCTTTATACATTATTTAATGCTTGTACAGACAAAATCCACTAAAACTCTTTATTTAAGGAAAACAAGGGTGGCAAACATTTTCATAATCATCTCTATATACTAAGCTCTGCCTTTGAAAAATTTGGCCCGAGGTTAAACTTCATGGCTGAGCCCTGCTCTAAATAATACCAAGAAGCTCATTTTAATCTAAGCACAGGAGAGACAAACCAGAGTTAAAACAAGACCGCAGATAAAGATTTATAATTTAATGATGTTATGTTAGTAAGAGAAAAATCTGGAAAGACCCCCACATTATGAAATAAAAGAATCAAATCCTGCTCAGTGTCTCTGAGTTAACCAATCAATCAATCAAACTTTATTTATAAAGCACTTTTCATACATTAAAAATGTAGCACAAAGTGCCATACATGTTATAAAACAGTCTCCATCCCCCCACCCCACCCCCAGAGTCCACCCAGTACATACACACACATACACACACATGCACACAGATAAAATGATCTTAAAAGCATGTGGCTGAGTACGGGATAATTATCTTAGAATTCCAAGTTAAGTTTTCATGAATAAAATTCATTCTAGTCACACCTTCCTCAGTAGAAATAAACGCACTGGGTACGCATGGAAGACCCATTCAAGACGGCGACCGGTTGATACATCAGCTCCAATAGGCAGCGTCAGTCAACCGGTATATTATTGGTGCGTTCCAGTTGTACTCGGAAGTCGGGATTTCCGAGTTTCGAGTGGGAAATTTCAACTGGAACGCCCCCCAACGTCGGAATTTCCTACTGGGAACTCTGGGGGTTCCTCACCACCCCCAAGTTGACTATCAAAGATGGCTGCCCCCAGTGCAAACAGTTATTAGCTCCTGTTATAATCCGTTTAATAGCACTTCTGACTCGTGTTTGTTGCACTAAATCAGCCTTATACATAGTACTGTGTCTATGGGTCGATGCGGCGTCTACTCTTTAAGCTCTCAACATCTGGATAAACTTCACTTCCGGATCACGCAACTTTCGCCAGATAAAAAACGTCAAACATCAGATAACTATCTCGTTATCCATTTCATTAATTTTTATTTGAGTACAAGAACGGAAATCGGAAATAGAGTCGTTATCCGTTTTTTCATTGTCATTTTACAGACAAATATTGAGAAAAGAGTTCGTTTTCTCATTGTTTCATTTTTGGTTTTATTTTGAAAATCGAGTAAACGAATGATACACGGATTTAATCTGTGTATCATTATTATTATTATTGTTTATTTTCCTTATGGAAAATAAATATTTTATAGCCACCCAAATCACAGAAAAAAAGCTATTCAGTGGTTATGATGTAAAGACTTTTACTTTGAAAATCTCCATTATTCTACAGTAAAAACGCTGGATAATGCATCCGTGTGTTGTCAGAGTGTTCCTGAAAACACTTTACTCAGCCATTGCCAGAACTTATGGAAAATAACATTTGTAGAGCCACCCAAATCACAGAAATAAAGCTATTTCAGGCAATGAAGTAAGATTTTGACTTTGAAAGTCATCATAATTTTACAGCAATAATGAATAACATTTCGTTCTATTCTATTCAGAGTGGTCCTGAACACGTTCAGACCCGCCATTGTCTGAAGTTATGGAAACTCAGAATTTTTTGCTCACTCAGTTACTTAAAGTTCATTTTCAGTGACACAATTTAAGACTTTTACTTTGAAATTGTGAATGACTGTCAAAGGAAGCTTTCTTCATAGCTTGTGGATAGATCATGTTTTACTGTTTATTTTGAAAACCGGAAGCATTGCACTGGGCCGTTTTAACGCATTGCTGTAAAGCTTAGTGAAAGCGTGCCCCTCAAATTGAGTGTAGGCTGATCTGACCACAGACTTGCGAGTGACGGCTAGTTTGACCGCAGCCAGCGCTGTACAGTGATAATTCAATCATGCATTCAGATATCACTCTTTACTGATTATTTCACGTTGGCACAACTGTTCACTAGGGCTGTCACCTTATATTCGATATTCGAATAACCGTTCGAATATGGGGATAAATATCCGTAACCGAATAGTAAAGAAATATTCGAATGTAAACTATTGGGTGTAGCAGCACATCAGTGGACCGTTTCATCCAAAAGAGGGCGCTCTCAGCACAGCTTGACCGATAGACACATCCGCTGCTCTCTTGACGTCAGTAAACGAAGAGTTTGCACTACGGGTGGACAATAATAACACTGAGGAGCGCTGTGTGGTATGTGGTTCTACTAGACTTGTAGCTCTCAAAGCCGGTCTTGGTCTCAAGACTACTTTTTTGTTGTCTTGGTCTTGTCACGGCCTCGACAGTCTTTGGTCTCGGTCTTGTCTCGGTCTGTCTTGGTCTTGGTCTTGGTGTTGTCTTGGTCTTGATACTCTCTGGTCTTGGTAGTGTCTTGGTCTCGGTTTAGCCGGTCTTGACTACAGGTCTAGGTTCTACACTGTTGATGGTAACTTTAAAATAAAAGACTGGGCTGTATGTTGGTTACGTACAAAGCAGTTTACTCAGTCGTCCTCATCCAATTTGCAGGCTCAACCGTCAGCTATTCATCCAATTTATACAGCCGAGTGCTGCGGCGCTTCATCAAGAGTTCAACCCCGTGTAACAGCATTTTTTGTGCTCCAATGAAGTTAAACAGACAAAAAACATGGCAAAAACATGGAACCAGCTAATGACATGCTGTTTATTATTGATGAAGGGTGGTGTTTCTGCGGAGCAGTGTGAACAAACAAAAAACTTATACGGACAGAGAAATAACAGGTCTGACAAAAGACGGCTAAACTTGCATGGGAAGTGGTTTACCTGCGGTGCAGGTGTCTTGCTGCAAGCTGATTTTGCCAAACACAGAGCTATGAGTATTACTTGTTCAAACTGAATTTATTCAGATTTTTCTGGATGAGATTTTTATCAGTGGTTACACCGAGATAACCCTGCAGTTTTCAGCGTTCAGCAGAATTCCATGCTGTAAATGAACACGGATGATTTTATTAAACTTATTCAAAGTTTTACGAACTAAACTGAAAAAGGGTCAGCCGAATGCAATCAACTCGAGTTGCACAAGTGGAGAATGGGGAAAAAGCGGTGGTCATGGGTCAGCTCTGTTTCTTCATTATCTCTCTCACCAAAGTTTTAAAGTGCCCAGGGTCACTTTGTGATCTTTTAAAACTTCCAGTTGGGTTTTGTTTTCAATGAGGAGAGCTGCTGCTCTAAGTGTTGCTTTATTGATTTCGTGAGATAGATTTTTCTGTGACGAGAAATTTTGTGGCATAACATCTCATTACAATCCTACACATGAAGGATTGTGAAATGTTCATCTGGGAAAAAAACTTGATGAAAAATATGAATTAGATAAATATTGTATTAATGTAATTCTGAACCTTGTGTAAGACTTTGGATGGAACTTTTCAATTAGTTTTCCTTAGTTCTCAATAAGATATCTTTTTTTTTTTCCAACAGGCTATTGAACCTGAACAACGTGTGATCAACAGTGTGCCTGATGCCATCCTCACTGTCTTTGAAGCTGATGGTGTGCCGAATGTGTTGGACACAGCTATTGTGTTGGAAGGGGCAATTGTGCTTCAGGACATCCCAGACATCTCCACAGCATTTGCCTATCTCTGTGGCCTGTATGTCATAAACATTGACCATCCAAGGAAGATGATGTAAACCTTTAAAGCAATTCAGACAATTTTTTTTCAGCTCGGATCCGGATACTCACAGCGCACAAGGTCGCTTGAAACAAAGCTACCGGCTTAAATGCCATTCAGCGTGTACAGCACACCAAAAAGACTGAAATCCAGATCAAGAGACAACCACTGAAAATTTGAAGACACAGATAAAAACTAAAAAATTACACAAAAAGTGAGACAGAATGACTGACAGAAAAGATTCTCAGGTAACACCATGGTTATAGAAATGTTTCAATTGTTCTTGCTTGTTTAAAAACGTTTTGTGAATGTCAGCTTTTTCATTGCAGTCATTTTACACACAGGCCTTTTGTTTAGTAGATGTGTGGGTTTTTGTTCATCAGTGTTTAGAAGCCATTAAGATATTAATGTTCCCATCATGTATATAAGCTGTGTGGTTCAAGTTCATTCAGTATGAACAGTGGTGTACTTGCAGTTTTTCTTCCCCAAGTATGCAGTCGCTTTGTGGCGTACTGTAGTTAAAGTAAAAATGATACATTGAGAGTAGGCTGACACAGAATAGCAGTGAGAAACAGACACAAAGATGTGCAAACGGAGAAAATGAGAAAAGCAATATGAAACTAACACAGAAAATGACAGAAAGCCACAAGGAAAGTTAATGTAAAGACCACGCAAATGTGCATGCAGAGAGCCTCAGAAAATAGTGTCATGTAAAGTAAAGAAGACATAATTGAAGGCAACAAACTGTAAAGTAAGCTAGCTGTTACATATTCTTGTTTCAGTTGTAATTGCTTGTGTGAAAAATGTAAATTTAACTTGTGTAGTATATGCAGGCTTATTGCTTTCATTTTAAGCACAAAGGCGTCTTTGTCGAATAGGCTTTTGGGTTTTAACTGATCAAAGTTCAGATATCAGTAAAATATTGATGTTCATGAAGTCTTTAAAGCTATAACCCTTTTTGTGTAATTTTGTCAACACAAACAAAAATGAGGAGACTGACGGAGATAGAAATAGGACAACAGACCTACAAATTTGTGTAAGAAATAAAAAAAGGGAGCTGCAGTCACCGGCACATGCAGAGTGAAAACACAAAGGAGACAAATGCATAGTGAGACAGGGCAGGAGAGGCACAGACACAGACTGAGTGACAAAGAGGCTGATGAATAACTGATTTCCAGCAGGTAATGTTTTCTAACTTGTGAAAACGTGTTAAAATGTTTGATGGTTCTGTCTTACTCAGATTTTGACGATTTAAATGTACAAACCCCCTTTGTTTTAAAGATGTGGATTTATTCATCCAAGTTCAGTGTCTGTAAAAAAATGCACATTGGTTTTTCAAGCTCCGGTATCTTTGAGTAACTCTAAATATTGGAAACTACACAATGTTTGTAGTAAAGTTTTAGTAAGTGCTGCTAAGATTCTCATTTTGATTTTAACAGTTGTGAAGATAAATTTAAGGTGCACTTACCTTGTTTTTAATTTTCTCTTTTAGTGAGTGCTGCAGAGATTTCTATTCTAAGATTTTAATTGTTATGAAAAAGAACAATTTCTTGTTTATTTCTTGTTAAATGTCATTACAGTTAAAAATTCATGTGCAATAAAACAAAGTTTTTGCCAAGTAAATAAGTTTTGTACGATTCAATAAATCTAGATCGAAGGTGGAAACGTATGGCAGTGAAGCGTCGGTGGTGCAGTTGGATAGTGCGTTTAGTCAATAACCGGGAGGCTGCAGGTTCAAGCCCAGCTCTGGGCGACTCATGGTGTTGCTTGTTGCTTGTTTCAGTGGTTTGTAAATGGGCATGAAAGGGTGTGAATGTGTCAGTTGGTACTGATGGAAAACTGACATAGAAACTCAGAACCATCAGTGAGTGAATGGGTGTGAATGGGTAAGTGTGACCTGCGGTGCAAAGCAGCTTTGAGTAGTGAAAAGACTAGAGAAATGCTATAAAAGCCCAAGTCCATTTACCATTTGAAGCCAGACTTTGTGTTTAGCCTCACTAGAATTTACAACAGAGCAGACACACTTTATTTTGTTTATTCAACAAGAATATTTTAATTTCTTTAAGGCAAAAGATGTACCATTAAAGAAAGACAATCAATGCTGGCCTAAAGAGAACTTAAAGTGGTGTAGATGCATAGTTTTATGTTTATTCAACAAGAATATATTAATTTTGCCAAGGCAGAAAACTATGTCATTAAAGCAAGACGTATTGTTGGCTCAACAAGGAAATCATGAATAGAAAACAATTCATGTTGATGGAACTTTTGTTTCAACTAGAAAATCCTAGTTTTGACAACAACTTGTGAAAAAGTTGAGAAAACTCCAAAATCTATTACATTGAGTTGCCTTGATATTTTGAGTTTTCTGAGCTTTCATTTTTTAACAGTGCAGCATTGACTTCTTTGGATTTCTTTTGTTTTTTTTGTTTGTTTTTTTTGCAGTGTCAGATAAAAAAAAGAAAAACTCAGACTCGTGGTCCTAATGATCAAAAAAGGACAGTTTCCAAAACTCACCTGAAAAAATGTATGTTTTCACAACTCCACTGTTTTGTTTGTTTTTTTTTTTTTTCTAAAAAATGATAATAATTGCCATAAAACACAGTTCAAGTAGCATTTAATTATCAATATTATCAGTTCCAGAGATGGGTCAATAAAAACAGAGACACTGATTGTGATTCATTGTAATTTTTTATGGCACTCTTGGGGGAAAACAATAAAAAGTGTTCATTTTTGCAGCAGGTCTGAATGGGAATGTGTAGCGCCATCTGGTGGACAGATATGAAAATTAACTAGAAAAATTGCATTTCCTTGCAGCAAATGCGTTGAAATGCTGAGCCTGAATGCAGAAAATGTGAAATGAAATAGCTAAAAGCAGTACAAACAAAGCTGAAAATGTGACATGAAATAGTTTGAAGCAGTAAAGCAAAGCTGAAAATGTGGAACATGGAATTAAAATAATTAAATCACCTAAGAAAACTATAAACAAAACCTAAAAAATAAATAAATAAATAAATAAAAAAAAAAACAACCCCTAAAAACAAAACACCCCAAAACCCCTCAAAACAAACAAACAAAAAAAAACTAAAAAAATTTTGTGCTGCAAGATGTTGTATGAAAACAGATTTACAAATAAAGTTTGATTGATTGAAAATCCTCCAGACTTGGGGCCCTTGGAAGTGGAAGTCCTCATTCCTTCATCACTCTATATACCCACATTCTGGATTTAATGCTTGTAACACGTTGCTAAACCAGTTGGGAAAAGAACCTGTTTGCCACGTGTTTAATCACTTTTAAGTCAAACATCACTCTTTAAGTATCTGTGGACTGAAGACAGCAGTTGTTCAAGCTCTATCAGAGGAGTTATTAAAGCTGAATTTAAGACCCTCACTCAGTATAACTTTAATTGTTTCATTGGCAAATATTTACTTATCACTACAAGCAATCCAATACCTTTTTTTTTGCCTTTTATTCCTTGTAGTAAGACATTTATCAGGACTTGTGTGAATATGAATTAAAATAAGGGCTTTAAATAGACCACTATTTTGTTCACCAAAAACACCAGGCTGATCACCACTACAGCAGCTTTACAAGAACTGAAAGCTCAATACAAGCTCTAAAACTAGAAGAAATATTTTAATGAACAACCAAATTAAATCACACTATACTTCATGTTATTTCGATGATTTTTTTTTAATCAAACTGTCAACGAGCAGCAACAAAACTAAATCTGAATATGTCAAAAAACTTAAAAATGCACAAACCTTAACACAATTAACCCCTTAAAGCCTGTTGTATCATATTTGATACATACTTTTATGATACCTTTATCTAATCAATATGATCAGCAAATTACAAAAACAAAAAAAATTAAACATCTGAATACAATAAGATAAATGATAAAAATGTCCTCAAGTGGATTATCTGTTGCGAACAACATCTAATGTATCAAATGAGATACAAAAATATATGTATGTTAAATTTTATGGAAATTTTGATTATTGTTGGATTTCAGTAGAAAGTGAAATAAACATTTCAGCTCCAAAAAAATTGAATTTTCTGGCTATTATTTGTGCATTCAGGCTTTAAAAGATTAAATTATGAAGTGCAATTGAATATGCATGATTAGTCTAAATTTAATTTTTTCATTCATTCATTCATTGTCTACACTGCTCATCCCTTTCGGGGTTGCGGGGTTGCGGGGGGGGGCTGGAGCCTTTCTCAGCTGCCATTGGGCAAGAGGTGGAGTACACCCTGAACCGGTTGCCAGTCGATCGCAGGGCCACATAGAGAGACAGACAACCATTCACACTCACACTCAAGGGCAATTTAGAGTCACCAATCAACCTAATGAGCGTGTTTTTGGTCCGTGGGAGGAAGCCAGAGTGCCCAGAGAAAACCAATGCATGCAAGGGGAGAACATGCAAACTTCACACAGAAAGGCTCTGGTCAACACAGGGAGTTGAACCAGCAACCTTCTTGCTGTGAGGCACACGCACTACCTGCTGCGCCACCAGCACCCTGATTTTCCTTTAGTAAATGAAAAATGTTTTGGCATCAATTTGTAGGCTACAAGTCCACAACACTGTGAACTATCCAGTATAAAAGCATCTGACTGGGATTTTAATTGGCGGACAGAATGTAATTAGAAACTGGGTCTGTTCAAGTTAACATCTAAGTCAAAGTTATCACTACTTTGGAGTGGGAATTCGAATCTTTCAATAGTTAAAATTGTCAAATAATGTGTTTATAAGTAGTGTGACTTGTATTGTACAGTCACCAAATGTAACTATACTGTTGAAAACTTTTGTGTTTACAATGGGAATTTTTTGGGGGTACAACTTTATGGAAGCGGGGGACATGACCAGTGGTGTAGTCTGGTTTATTCTAGTATTCTCTGACACACTCTGATGGATGTTTGTCCTCTTAGGGCCTGTTGTGAGATAACTTAGTGTTCATATGAGGCTACCGTAGCCAGCGCGTAGCGGGACGTGAGGACATCAATGGAGCCGGAAGGGGAGACAAAAAAAAAGACAGTGTGTTAGCCCGGAGTCTAGAGTTAGAACTGTATGTTATGTGGCTGTTCAATAAAGCCGAGTTAAGAAGAACTCGTGTCTCACCCCTTTTCATGCCAGGGCCTCCATACACTGAAGACATTTTTGCCACATTTTTACCTGATTTATGCACCGTCCACTGAAAACAGCTCTGAGACCCACAATGGGCCTTCACCCACAGGTTGAGAACCGCTGCACTGCTATATTGTATTTGAAGCTTGATCCTTCAAAGATTGTTCTTATATCATGGAGAATAAGTGATTGAGGATACCTCAGGATGAATTTATTATTTAGAAGACAGTCAGTGAGTGAAAATAAGAGCTGGACTGATGAAGAATGTTGAGTTTTGATTCATCAAAAGGCTGACTCCTCATTTCTTAAGTCTTTGTGTTCACTTAAACCGTGCACATGAGCGATCAAGACACCGTCTGAATCATAAAAACACGCAAAGTGACTGATGATCCCTCCCTGCGATGCGCCTCTACCTGCGTCTGTACGCTCACTGGCACACAGAGGAGCGCGAGCACAGACGCTGAGTGAAAGTGAAAGTTGAAGTCACACAACCATGCTATACCTATCTTTGCGCATTTTGTAGTGGCTATACGGTATTTCGGTATTTCTAGTGGGTATCACGTATACTACACCACTGGACACGACCCCTGCGTCCCCCCTGGGATTTGTGCCTTCAGTGTGAGAAATCGGAGGTGTGGCGTAAGAGCTTGTGAAACCAATCAAATGCGCGAGTCTCACGGCAGTTGGCAGCAAGCCGTTGTAGTAATCAAGCGCCTTCATTGAAAACACAGAGGAAAAAAAAAAAAAAAAGATTTCCCTAACCAGGAATCAAACCCACAGCCTCAGGGAGAGAGTCAGCAGTATTAGGGAACCCACACATGCACGGGAAGAACATGCAAACTATGTATAGAAAAGCCCTGACGACACGAGGATTGAACCAGCAACCTGCTCCACTGTGCCACCTCATGCATTCGTGTATGTCAAGATTGATGTGGGAATAAAAATGTCATTTCATATTTTAATGGTTATAAATTGGACATTTTTCAGAAAATAATTTAAATCAGTTTGTTTGGCACAGCAGTATAACCATCTTTTTTTCTTGCACATCCCAGGGGGGGCTCAACTCCTTCTATAATCTTAAATACAACCGGGGGGCTCAGAGTAGACCACTATTCTACAGTGTCACATTATTGCCCTTAACTTCCATTATCGATGCTCGCTTTCAGCCCTCATTTGGTCCCAGAGGTTGTGGTACCATATTCTAGAAGGTACTGAGGCAGCTCTCACATACTGTATATCAGCATGATGTGTCTACACAGACCTGAAGGATCCTCTATTCCCATGAAAGGGACCTATAACATTTTCCCAGTGGGAGCACGTGATGTGAAAGCAAATGCAGAGTTTGTTTTTGTTCCTCTGCAGAGCTGTGGGGGAAGGAGACAGCTGAGTCAAGCTGCCAGGGAGACAGAGAAACCTTCAGGAAGTGTTTCGCACTGACCTTTAGAATAAAAGCATGGAAAAACTGTTCGTCACACAAGGGTAAGGCGCACTGGGTTAATCAGACTACTGCCTGTGAAAAGACTTATGAAAAAGGGTTTAAATTATGTGGATTCCTTTATAGAAAAGACAGAAGTTCTCACACATCACCTGACCTTTGTGTTAATGCTCTCTAGCAGCACAGGAGGGGCTTTATCTCGCTGTAGTGTAACTCCAGGCCCTGGTGTATTTGTTTACATCATGTCTTTGGTGTCTGTTGAGCAGTGATCTGATCTAAGTTCAGTGAAAAAAGGAAAATTTTCATTTCCATAGGGGATCAGATCCAGCTCTTTTTCCCTTTCTTTTGGAAACGCTCTGATCTGATGGTCGGGGAGGCTGCACTGTAACTGTTTTTTGTAAATGTAACAGTATTTTATCATAATATCTATAGCTACCCACTGTAAAACACCTATAAAGTAAATTACTGTGAGTGGCAATGAATTGTGGGAAAGCATACTGATTTCTCTAAATGTGACAGTATTTTACTGTAATATTTACAGATTACCTACTGTAAAATGTCTATAGAGTAAATAACTGAAAAGGGCATGTGTCTTCAGATAACATTTGTTATGTATTGGTGCTATACAAATACAGACTGATTGACTGATTGATAAAGAGAAAAGTCGAGTCACTACCAAATTCTATTTTAGCAGGCAACATTTATTTCAGTAAATGTTTTGTATTTTTGAAACAAATTCTTAAGAAAAGTATTTTATCCAATAAAAATGTATGTATGTGATTTTTTTCTTTACAAAACTGTATATTGATAAATTGATCATTTGAGTAGCTAAAGGTATACTAGAATAAATTACAATGCAGCAAGTTCACTGTCATTTACAATGCATTAAAGAAGTTGTAGAAAAATATACTGCAATGAGACTGTAAATGAAAATACAGTCATTATACTGTAACCACAATCAGATATAAAATCAAACACATTAAAATAAATCAAAGATAAAACCAAACAATAAAAATAAACAACAAAATACTTACAAAATTCATAAAAGCATAAAAAACAAGCTATGATTCATTAAAAGCATTTCCGACGTCTTGTCCTTCTTCAGACCCATGCCATTCAACTGTTGTCTCCACCTTTAAAACGCTGTACAGATGTTTCCCCTCGTCTTATTCCTGTGAATTGTCCCTGCGCTCCTCTTCTTTGGTTGGCACCTGGAGAGAGCGGCCAGTGGAGGCCCCTTTTACAATCTTAGCCCTTATTGGCTGAAAAGCATGCGCCCCTTGCTAGGCTTTTCGAAGGCCGCAAACCAAGACAGAGTGTGGCTCGGGCAGCTCAGATAATATGGTCTGGACAGATTGTTATGGTTTTTGAAATCAGTTATCCAAAAAATGAGCTACATACTGCATCTTTAAGCTAAAAAGTCATGAAAGTGAGATGCGTTCATTAAGATTATCGCAAAGAAATAAACATGTACGTTTCAGAATTGTGTGACCTTATTATCAGCCTTAATCTTAAAACACAGGGAAAAATCCAATAGGCTCATTCGGTTAACTGGTGACTCCGAATTGCCTTTAGATATGAGTGTGAGCGTGAATGGTTGTCTGTCTCTCTATGTGGCCTTGTGATTGACTGGTGACTGGTTCTGGGTGTAACCCGCCTCTCACCCAATGTCCGCTGTGAAAGGCTCCAGCCCCCCACGACCCAAAATGGATAAGTGGTATTGCTGATGGATGGGTGGATAATAATAATAATTCATTACTATATTCATTCACTATAACATTTATAACTGAACATTAAAGATGTTAGTGAAGGTATGTTTAAACAAAGAACAACCTAATGATATATGATAAAGGAGCTAGATAGACAGAAAAGAAAAGAAAAGAAAAGAAACTGTGGCCCATTCAAGTTTTCTCAGACCCACACGTAAACATCATTCTGTGTCCCCCGCCGGTCCAACCCTTCATTACAGCGCACTGTATGAAAGGACGTTTTATTTTGAAAAGCCAACCGGAAGTCTTTTTCCTTGACGGCCCATTACCCTCAAACTGAGCCAACGGCTCCTGAGAAGTTTGGGACCATGGAGGGAGCCGGCTCACTTCAGAGTCGGTTAACTGATTTTTCTCCCTGAAACGATTGAAAAACTCAGTTATCGATACAAAACATAAAGTATTGATAATAAATACTTGACATGGAGATATAACAAAATGACTTTTTGTCTGCAACTCGTCTCACAAGCAGAGTTTTCTCTCTCCAAAGTGGACTAAAAAAAATTCCTCCGTAAAGGGTAAGTAAGCTCTCCTTTGTGTCACACTCGGCTCCGGCTGGTTTCTTTAACAAACCAGCTCTATGTTTTTATATAAATTAAGACTTTGAGTCTTGTTTTGGTTGTACAGAGAAGAGACATTAACTACCATGAGAATCCCGTCAGACGTGTTGATCCAGTTATTACCACCTGCTGCTCGCCGTCAGTGATTGACCAGAGCTCACTGGAGCTGCTGCAATAATCATTAATCGACACAGATTTATCACATAATATGATTTACTTTTCTTAAGCTGAAGTTTTGTCTGCATTTGAGATGTGAATACGTCCTCACATTCTGCACGGATGGGAATATCCACGCCGCTGGAACTGCCCAGCTCAGCCTTTAAAGCTCTCTGAATCTCTATTATGTAATTAAAGCTTCTGTTTAAACTGAAGCATCGTTAACATACAGATGAGATTATCCGCTTTTTATTGAACTGTAGCGTAGTGTGGGCCTGAAGGTACAGAGATGGAAACTGACTGCAATCACTCACCTTACAGCTGACAAGTCAAAGAGCTTTACTGCCATGAATGTCGGGAAATAATACAAAAGCATTTCATATAATAATGATGATAATAATAAAATATAAAAAGTAAATAGTGATAATGATTAAAAGTAACATTATGATAGTGAAGGCTGAAATAAGATAAGGATAAAAAAGTAGGGATGCACGATAGTGTTTGTTCCAATATCAATATCGTTACATATCTGCCTGAAAAGGTGATTATTAGTATCGGCAGATGAACATTATTGCAGATATTTGCAGCCAGTATTTTGACCATAACACTTGGCTATACATACCCCATATATTGGCTGAAATATTGGGGAAATGTGCAGTTGCACCATGATACCTCATCATCACTGAATGTCCACTTTTATCAGTCAAATGTATCATTTATCAGGTATGCACAATGTTGGATTTTTCAGATATACGATGTGCCAATATTTTTGAATGCATTACTGCCGATTTAGTCAAGAGCATAGACTCTTTATTTTACAAATATTGACTTTTTTTTTTCAGTCGGCAGTTTTTCGTGTAAGGAACAGATTTCAACATGAAAACAACCATCTCCCTCTTGAAAAATGTAAGTCTTGATTTTTACATGTATCCATGCAGTGATGATAAGTTAAAGAAATATGGTAAATTGATGTATTTTGCCGATATCACCGCAGGTATATGGTTGATATGTATGGCCAATATATCAGCTACAAATATCAGCATAAATGTCTATATCGGCCAATACGGATACTCAACTTATTAAGCCAATATCCGCAGATACTAATAATGTACCAGTACTATCATGCATCCCTATCGTTTTTTGAAGAATAAAATGTTTTTCGTGTTTTACTTTTGTTTCCAACACAAATGGACTGTAACCATGAAAGGAAAAGGTCAGTTTTTGTAAAGTACTTTGTGCTCTTGGTCCAAAATATTGGTATCAGTGATAATGAGTTTAGAAATATCAGTTTATCAGATATCAGCAAAATCAAATATTGTGCATCCCTAAAAAAAGGTGAAAACAAAATCATACATCCTCCACACATACCACTTATCCCTTTCTGGGTCATGGGGGGCTGGAGCCTGTCCCTGCAGACACTGAACTAGAGGCTGCGTACCCTGGACAGGTTGACAGCCTGTCAAATTTAGAGATAGACAACCATAGAGTGGTGCAGGGGTGATTTATTTTTGTAGGTCAACATAGAAGTTAGTATCAATCTTGTTTTTTCAACTGCAAGCCCACTAAAAACCTGTGGGTGGTTTTTTCACTGTTTTGGATCATTGCAGATGCAAACAAAAAAATAAAAAATAAAACTTGCATGTTCTCTTTGTGGTAATCTTAACAAACCTACTTTTCAAGATGTTTAAATCTTACACATAATCGGTGACAGTGAAAAGCTATTATTAAGCTACTATGAAACTACAACATGTTGGTTCAACTTAGAAGCAGCTACAGTATTTCCGATGTATAACATCTTATTGTAACCTTTTGTTTGAGAGTTCCTCATAAACAAGTGGCCTGATCAAGTTGATCCTCCTGGCTGTGGCAATAGTGTATGAATTACTGATTATTAGACATCAGATGTTTTTTACTATTTCCCATTAAACATTTAAAATCTCATGTCCGTATGATCATCACGTACCTTATTTCAGGCAGTTTTCTGAAACCAGTATTCTAAATCCCATTTACTCTGGAGAGCTGGGAACCAGGAAGTGCTAAATGCTAACTCACTCACTTTGTTTGTTTGTTTGTTTGTTAGCAAGATTATGCAGAAACTACTGGACAGATTTTGTTGAAATTTTCAGGAGATGTTGGTAATGGCCCAGCTTTAAAATGATTAGATGTTGGTGGTGATCCAGATAATCACCATTAGCTAACAATCGTTTTTGCTCAATAATGTCTAACTAATAATGATATCAACCTGATCCTGAGTGCTAGGTGTGGAGTTTTGCGCTCTCTGAGTGCTTTCTGGTTTACTTTGCTTTTGTTTTCTTTCTAGTTTTTAACTTTTGATAAAAAGATGGTTCCTGCACAACTTTCATTGAGGAAAAACACCAGCAACTTTCAGAAGCATTTATCTGTGCAGTACATCATTAAATATCAGGAGTGTCATGAAAAGTGTCACAGAAAATCAGCAGGAATCAATAAAGGAACTGTTAAAGAATTGGATCAATATGCAGAATTGTAAATGGCACTGGTATCAATGAAATCTTACCCAATCCCATCCTCACCAATGAGGATAATCAATTTTACTTAGAACTGAAAGCACTCGCCTCCATAAACTCTTACTGAGCTCTAGATTCTCTGTCCTGAAACCGAGCTCATCCCCTAAACTCTTGGAGCCTGGAGCATCTGTTGATGTAGTGTGATATTTCAGCTCAGCCTAGAAATCCACTTGTCCACAGTGGAATTTAGTAGCTGGTGGGTTTAAGCTCGTCTTTCTCCAGCCTCTGAATGCCTGCAGCTCACAGATTGGTGTGTCATCTGTTGTTTGCTTGGCAATTAGTCAGCTGTGTAAAAGTTGCTTCAGGGCATTGTCAGATTTCCCGCACAGTAACCTTACCTCTGACCGCAAGTTTCTCACAGCATACCAGATCTCCAGCCAGAGTTTGGTTTTCACGGGAGAAGCATGAAATAGAGCCAATGTATTTCCTGGCACTGGCCAAAACCCTGTTTTTTCAATCTCCTCTGAAATCTGCTTATGTGCTTAGAGCTCGGCATTGGGGACAAACCAGACTAGTACAGTGCTCTTGCTCAAACCTGAGTCACTGGTAAGGAATTCAACAAACCTTTGAATTTGCAGCCTGGGTGCTGTTTCATCGCCTCCTTTTGAAAGTCAAGCTTCTTTGTCCTGTTGAGGTAAGGGTTTATGAGTCAAGCTAGGTCACCAAAAGATGGAGTAAAGATCAGCAGCTGCTCTGGAGAGGGTCCTTGATGTAAAATAAATCAACATGACATAATATCTTCTATAAAAGAACTGATTAATGGATTGTTAAACACAGAAATATAAAA
The DNA here is from genome assembly GCA_037902135.1 of Cetoscarus ocellatus. Taxonomy (NCBI): domain Eukaryota; kingdom Metazoa; phylum Chordata; class Actinopteri; order Labriformes; family Labridae; genus Cetoscarus; species Cetoscarus ocellatus. The sequence goes on along the minus strand of JBAMNC010000052.1, from coordinate 795,589 downwards.
GATAAGAGACCTTTCAACCAATTAGAGAACCAATTTAATTGGTTAAAAGGTAATTTCTATGGTTATTGGTGAGTTCAGTAATGCTTAGTGCCACATTGTCCATGTAGCATTACATTATGTTTGACGTGGAGCTAAATAAAAGATTTCAGAAGGAATATAATGGCTTACTGCAGCAGCGGAAACTTAGATTAAACTCTGCAAAAAAGACATAACAGCTTGTGTTGTAAAGACATTTTGTACAGGCAATTCAGCAAAAACAAGACAACATATGTCCTTCGACACACTGTTAATGTGAGGAAATGCACCTTTTACAGTCTGTTAACATATCCCATCCACTCAAGCTTCTGTATCTACAGCAACAAGGTAATGTATCTTGTGGACAAGTATTTCAAATACATTTTGTAGATACAAGTCCACCCCATTCACCCCTTTTTACTGTGAAGACCCTGCAGATCTCACAGCAGTGAACAAGGAGAGAGAGGAAGGATGTCACTGTTCAGTGAGAGATAAGACTTATTGTGAAGGAGCCAAAACTATCAGCAGCATGTAGGGGTACAAAAGACATCATCACACTTATTTTTAGTTTGTTAGTTTGTTTGTCCCTGTAGGGAAATTGGGGTGCGGCAGGAATCACAGACATTTAGCAACAAAATATAATTTCAACAGTGACGCAGTGTTAAAAATAAATAAATCGTCATCACTGGAAACTTAAACAATGCACTCACACAGAAGAGAAAAGAAAAGTAAACTTTTAATGATGAACAGGCAGATCGTACCAGCTAGATTTAACATGATTTAACATTGTTCATTTAAAAACATGATCGCTTGTGAAACAAAAGAAAATGTATCTGTTTTTGGGGAGCAAAGGAGCACAATAACGCCACCTGGAGGGCAACAGTGTAAAAAAAGGGGCATGGGGGTGTCCCTGATCACCATCACCAACAATGCTGAATGTCCTTTTCTGTGTCCTCTGTTGATAAATGCCGTCCATATTTATAAAGGGGGTGCCTAACAGTTAACTGGACACTGTTACAATTTTCTGACTTCAGGACTTCTTCTGTGCTTCTGTTTCAGGTAATGCAAAAAGAGAGGACACTCTCAATAAAAGCACATAAAACTTTGCTGACAGTGACAAATAAAGTGACATTAATGATGAAAGTTTTGGATCTCTATACTTCCATAAATAGATTAATCTTCGTTGTTATCATCTCATTAGCAGGTTTCATATAAAAATGCTAACAGAATAATTAACATAAAAAATAATGAAATAATTAACAGTCTTTAGGTCATTTTAACTCATTTTTTAATATAGCTAGAGTGGTTAATAATTATATGTTGCAGTGTTTCCTCATCAAAAGAGGAATATTTATATAGAGAGGGTTAAAGGAAACCCTGGTTCACAGTTTGTCATTAAGATCCTAAATTAGACCTACAGCAGGCAGATTTTCTTCTAGTAATATGGAATTGAAAGTAGGAACCTGATATTTCTGAACTCATCATTGCAGATATAGATATCAGTGGTTTTTGGTCAAAAGTGCACATAACTAAAAATGACCTGTTCCTGATTCAGTTTATATATGTAAGAAGCAGATGTGAAACAAGAAAAGCAATATTTGATTTTGTGATAAATTTGATTATTTATCTTTTAATCTTGACATTCAGTGATATGAAAAAGTATTTGCCCCGAACATGGCCGAACGTTCTCCTTCAGGATTTTCTGGTAGACAGCAGAATTCATGGTTTCATCAATTACAGCCAGTCGTCCAGGTCCTGAAGCAGCAAAGCAGCCCCAGACCATCACACTACCACCACCTTGTTTGACTGTTGCTATGATGTTCTTTTTATCAAATGCTGTGTTGTGTTTACCCCAGATGTAACGGGACGCACACCTTCCAAAAAGTTCAACTTGTGTCTCGTCAGTCCACAGAATATTTTTCCAAAAGTCTTGGGGATCATCAAGATGTTTTTTGGCAAATGTGAGATGAGCCTTTGTGTTCTTTTTGGTCAGTAGTGGTTTTGGCCTTGGAGCTCTCCCATGATGCCATTTTTGCTCAGTCTCTTTCTTATTGTTGAGTCATGAACTCTGACCTTAACTGAGGCCAGTGAGGCCTGCAGTTCTTTAGATGTTGTTCTGCGTTCTTTTTGACCTCCTGGATGAGTCGTCGTTGTGCTCCTGGTGTAATTTTGGGGGCCGACCACGAAGGTTCACCACTGTTCCCAGTTTTCTCCATTTGTGGATAATGGCTCTGGCCGTGGTTCACTGGAGTCCCAAAGCCTTAGAAATGGCTTTGTAATAGACTGATAGATTTCATTGGCCACAGTTACATGATGTTTTTTAATTTGGAATTAATTATTCAGAATTAAATAATTCGGAATTAAAGTTTTCTCCTTTGTGTTTACATGGAAATAGTAATTCGGAATAAAGGTTTACATGGAAAACACATTTATTCACCTTTATTCAAGGCCTGAGGGTTGGGAATGATTCTGATTGGACAGGGGGCGGACGTGACGTAGTGACGTATTTATGTCTACCGGAAGGAAAACTCCAGTTAAGCATTTTCAGCATCTCTGTCAGGGAAACCTCATCCAACTTGGACACTACAACTTTAAAAAGGTCCGCATTTTTATGCTTATGTCCACCCACTCTTTCATTATTTCCAAATCTTCTAAGGCTCTAAGTAAATAAATTTTCTCTGCTCGAGTCCAACACTTGCTTCGGGCGGCCATCCTCTTCCCATCAGCGTCCCATGCGTCATGCCGACAGGACAAGGGAACGAGCATGCACAGAATGACTGGAATTAATTTAAAGTGGAATGAACATGATACATGATCGAGGAGTTATTAAATTCTGATTTAAAATCAGAATAAACCAGCCACTTACTTCGGAATTAAGTTTTATTCAAAATTATCATTTTCATTTGGAGTTAGGTGTTTACATGTTCATTTATAATCTTTTAAAGAGGATTTAAGTTTTATTCAGAATTAAAGGGGAATTAAGGCTCTCATGTAAACGTAGTAAATGACTTTGTTTCTCATTTGTTCTTGAATTTCTTTGGCATGATGTGTTTCTTTTCGAGATCTTGCAGCCTACTTCACTTTGTCAAACAGGTTCTGTTTAAGTGATTTCTTAATTCAACAGGTCTGGCAGTATTCAGATCTGGGTGTGGTCAGTGAAATTGAACTCAGCTTTCAAAAACATGTGGTTAATCACAGTTAACTCATGATTTAACAAGGGGAGGCAATTACTTTTTCAAATAGGGTCATGTAGGTTTGGAGAGCTTTTTTCCCTTAAATAAAATTATCATTTAAAAACTGCATTTTGTATTTATATATACTGTATATATATATATATATATATATATATATATATATATATATATATATATATGTATATGTATATATATATATATATGTATATATATATATATATTTATATATTTATATATATATATTTATATATATATATGTATATGTATATATATATATTTATATATTTATATATATATATATATTTATATATATATATATATATATATAAATATATATATATATATATATATATATATATATATATATATATATATATATATATATAGACATATATGTATATGTATATATGTATATATGTATATATATAAGGGCTGGCCAATTAATCGAAAAATAATCGAAATCGACATTTAGACCCTCTAATCGAAATAATTTTACTCATGTCAATTATTTAGATTATTTTCCCTGTGTAAATCACATGACCGTGCTCCCTCCATACAGTTTGCATTCACTTTCGCCATGAGCAAAGGACGCGCTGCCAACATGGAGGAGAAATGCGGCAATCTACCAGAGGACCTTGTAGACCTTGAAGTTAAGTGTAAATACTGCAGGAAGACCATTTCAATGACTGTCTGCAACACCACCAATTTTTTCCAGCATAGCATAAAATAATCGTTCATTAATCGTAAACGAGGTAAGAGCTTCAATTAATCGTGATACTGAGATTAGGTAATATCGCCCAGCCTTAATATATATATCTACGATATGTTTGGCCAACATATCAGCCGTAAATATCGGCAGAAGTTTTCATTTTTCCAGATAACAATATTTAATTTTCAAAGCAGCTATCTGCCAATACTGATATTGTACTGATTATAAAATGTATCACTAATGTCAGCTTCTCCACGAGAGGCCTCTATAATTAGGATGCACATCGTGGTAATTGAATAAAATATTTCATAATGCTATTCAAGTGCCTTTATGGAACCCACTGCTGATGAGTGCTGTTTGAAGAGCAGAAACACTCAATGAAAATGTATAGATTGAAGCAGGACAGGAAAACCTCACACCACCCGATCAGAGCAAACTGTATCTCTATGGGTAACATTTCAGTTTGTGGCATTAGACTGATGTGGGGGGTTAAGAACATTAAAAATGCAAGGAAATGAAGCTTGTTGCTGATGTCCACATGCTGATTGGGCTCTATACGATGAAGAAATTGATCATTCGTTACATTAAGAGATGGAAGGTAACTGGCCATGAGCTGATAAAACTAAGGAAAGAGTGGCCTATAAAAAATACCCAGGCTTACCGCGGTATACACTCAAAAACAGCTTCAGCATATGGAAAACATGCTTACAGAGTGGTATGTCGGGCAATTACAGACAAGCTCAGCTTGAACTGTGATCCACATATTTGTAACCACAGAACCATTTTTACTCTGCAGGAAGTTTCTTAACACCACAGAAATCAGAGAAGATGCCAGTCGTAGTGACCCTCAGAATAAAGGAAGTGAAAGAAAACGGAGTCCAGTGTTACTGTCAAAATGTAACACCCTGCTCTAGGTAAAAATGAATGGTGCACAGGCCGACCAAATTCAATATATACTTCAGTTTCTATAACAATAAAAGGTTCCTGAACCTCAGTATGACCACCACATTGCTCCTGCTTCCTCCCATTTTACACACCTGTCAAAAACTTTTTCAATTTGTGAAAAAGTCATATCAATCTTTTTGCACTTGTTTTTCTACACTCAAGAAACCGTATCAAAACATACCAACCAAGGTTACATCGCAGTGATGTCCACCTGCCTAACCTCTTTTCCTAATCTTTAATCCCGTTTGTCAGTACAGTTTATTAACTCCATATGTAAAATTATTCACTTAATCCCCATCCACAACCTGGGGGTGGCCCAGAGTTGTAATTTTACTAATAACAGGACTTCATCAGAACTTGAAGAGCTTATATTTTGCCCCAAATCTGGTGAATTAATTCATTTTTTAAGAGTGCTAGAGGGAGTTCACAATTACTAGCCTTCTACTTTTCATATGAAGAGTACTCCTGATAGAGTCATGTCTCTGTCTGAGACACTCTCTGCCCCTTTAATGCTCCCCCCCATTGACCAAGTCTGCTCTGATTGGTTAACAGGTCTACTCAGTGGTAGTCGGTCAGTTCAGTGTTACTCTGCCATGTTGTCAACAACTCCTCTTTCATTGACATCTTTGTTTTGCAATGGGTTTGCCACCACGAGACACTAAGCTTGATCTGATGATGGAACAATGGTAGGATGTCACACAGGTAGATCTATTCTGTGGGACTGGGGGAATGAGACATTTCAGGCAGGTGCTGGCATCATAAAGAGGGGGAGAGGAAGAAGTCCCAATGTCACAGACTTTTTGTCTTGTTTATAGAAGCCCTCTGTCACACAGGGGAGACATGTTGAGCACAGTGAATGGCACATCAGATTCTATGGTATTGTATAAGCTCTTCAGGCCATATAAGCCCACCCCTAGCTCCTTATATGAAAGAGCAAATTAAGATTTGAAATAAAAAGTAACTTGGAGCATAAAAACAAAACAAGTTATTGAACTGAAATGTTATAAATGCACAAAAATAATAGTACACATTTATATTGTTTAATTTTCTTTTGTAAAGCCAAAAAAAAAGAGCATTTGTTTTGTGCAAAGCTGTTTTTCCCCCAATATAATTTAGCCTTAGTTTGACCCAGGCCCCAAACATGTTTATTTCTGCTGTAGAAATGAGCTCATGTAAACAGGTGTGATTATGACTAATGGGGATTTTTCACTACATGAGAAAGGCCCTCAAGGAATTTTCTTTTCTTTACATGTGGCTTTATCTTTGCTAAAACCTTATCCAAATGAACACTGATAATTGTTAATGAAAAGAAAAGCAGGATTTTTTCCTTAACCCCCAATCGTACCATTTATGAATGGATGAAGAAAACAAACATTTGACTTGAAGTAGATTTGCTTGCAGGTTTGTGTAGCTTTTTTATTTAGATGCTATTGTCACCAACATCATAGTTTAACCACAGCATTAACTTCCACTACTAGATGTTAGCACATATCCCTTATTCACACATTTTCTACTTTTCAGGAAATAAAAAAACTGATATTAAAAGAATACACATTAAATCGTCCTGATTTTATTTGTTAATTTTTATCAGGATAACAGAAAAAGTTATGAATACAGTTTAGTGAAATTTTCCAGGAATACTGGTAATGGCACAAGGAAGAGGGGAATCAATTTTAATGATGATCTGAATACAGATAGTAATTCAGAATATTGTAGAATATTTGGTAACATTGCAAAATAGGGCAGTTTATCACGTTTTCACTAATAACTCAATAAGGTCTCAACAGATTCTGATGGCATTTTCAGGGAATATTGTCAATGGTACAAGGAAGAAGTAATTTGAATTTGGTGGTTATCTGAATCAGAGTGTGGATCCAGGAATTTTTTGGCAAGGATAGGACAGTTTTCCCAACATTTTTGACAATGAGTTGCCCAACAGTGTTGGAAGTGCCTTGGTGAAAGTTTGTGCCCTTTGAGCTCCTCTAAATTTGTACTTTTTTTTGTTAGAAATGTTTAATACCAGCTTACCGACATGAGAGGTGACCAGTAGCACTGTTTTGTGAAAAAAGAAGAAAATCATTAAAAAAAAATTAGAAAAGAGGTTCTGGTCAGACAGCATTAATATTCTGGTCCATATTGCTGGAATGATTATAAGAGCTCAAACCTCCACCAAAGTAGCTCACATATTGCTTACATCTATAAGCAATAGTTCAATGAGAAAGTTACCATCATAATATGATTCCTTGACCCTGAAAACCCACACCTAGCACTCAATCATGTTGATATCATTATTAGTTCGACAGTTATTGAGCAAAAACGATTGTTAGCTAAAGGCGGTTATCTGGATCACCACCAACATCTATTCATTTTTAAATTGGGCCATTACCAACACCCCATGAAGATTTCAGCAAAATCCATCCAGTACTTTTTGTGTAATCTTGCTGACAAACAAGCAGGCAAACAAACAAACAGGCAAACAAACATATGCTGGCATAAACATAACCTCCTTGGTAGGGGTAATCATTTTTACAAAGCTGTCTTCATGGTTAGAAAGAAAGAACTCTCATTGTGCCTGTGACAATCAGATGTGGTCATTATGATAAACCTTAGTTGTCTCAGCTATATTAAGGTTGTTTAAAATGCACATTAAATCACAGTCTCCAGTCTTGTGAGGTGAAATGCAGGTTAAAGAAAAGTATGTCAGTGTTCTTCCCAACTTACAGTTTAAAGTAGTAGTAAAATAAACAGTATCATTTTTCCTCTCCAACTCCATAGTTAGTGAAGTATTTCTGTAAAAGTCTGACCCATTTCTTAATAAACCTGTAGATTTGGCATGCAGCTGTATAACTACATATGGCCTAGGATATGGCAGTGGTCCAACAACAGCAAGACCGTTAACAAGTCATAAAGCTCCATTTCTTTACCTTTTAAACTCCACAGTCATAATGAGCTGCATTCCTTACAATTAACATGTAACTTGAGTCTGTAGTTGTAATATAGCTGTACTCTAACTTTTTCGCTGAGCTCAGCCTATGTTCAGAAGTTTCTTTAAAAGGCATTGCACGTTTATTTCAAAGGCATTATTCATGCACAAATCACTCAGAAGTGCTTTACAGAGGCAATGAAGACATTATAACTCTAGAAGCATTTACAGACTGCAAAAGACATTAAATTAAATAGATCAGATGAAAAATAACTCTACTGATCAATCACATCGAGCCATTTAAAGGTGCACAATCCAAGCAAACTGGCTATGTGTTTACTTTAGAGTCTTAAATATATTATGTGAGGAGACGTCTGAAAGTAGGGAAGTATGGGGATCAGTTTGTGTTGATATTGATGCCTGTGTACAACTGAGTCTGTATCAGTACTGCTCTCCACTCAGAGATAGGCACAAGTCACTTTTTGCAAGTCCACATCAAGTTTCTCAACTCTGGATGGCAGCTGCAAGTCTGTCAAGTCTCTCAGGTTTTAAATAGGCAATACTAAAATGGCTAAAATATATATAAAAACATAGTGTTACCCATTGACCACTGTTCAGTATTAGACGATATTAGTTAAAAAGTCTCCTGTGGATGTTACCTGCTCGTTCGCTGCTTCTGTTGCTCCTGCTGCTGTGGTAGAATCCCAAAAACTTTGTAGACAGACCCTTCAGTCAAAAATAATAATCCAGTGTTGAAGTCTTTGCTAATATTCACTCTGAGACCAACAGGATGCAAGCTAAGCTAAAGGAGCTACACATTGCTTCACAACAAATGCATGTCGTGTTTAGTGATACCTTTAAGGTCCAGTTGTTACATTGTGATATCTTCAGGTTGGCTTGTAAAATGAGTTTTTGACAAAGCTAAGAACATGACTGCTGTTTCCTTTGCTTCGACCTGTGATGGCCGTGCGTAGTGAGCGCACAGGGGAGTGAGAGGGTAAAAAAGAAAAGTTAAGGTGAGTGGTAGAGTACAGTCGGGGCCATAGGCAGCGCTTCTCTTGAACATGCAAGTAACTCAGTCAGTGCCGAGTTTAGGTATAATGTCTTCAGCCTGTCCATCTGTGGCTGCTGTGGGTGCTGTGCTGGTCTTTATTGAGGTTGGTTGTTGCGCATCAGATATGGAGGATGACGAAGGATGTGTGGGATTATTGTTTACAATAAGCCAGGCCCACAAAAACAATGACTGAGCGCGAATCTCAAACCTCGAGTTAGCGTTGAGTCTGAAGTTTTTAAGGGGCGAGTCCAAGTCAAGTCTGTGTCACTGCTTTGTGCGACCAGAGTAAGACTAGAGTCCAAGTCCATAACTTAATTCCCCATCTCTGACTATCATAAAAAGTTTTCAATAGGCTACAGATACAACCGCTTTGTTTTTTAACAGTACAAGTAAATAATTTTTGTTTTGTCCAATACCAAACTAAGTACACGCCAAAAATCAAGTTTCTTGCCAGTCCTAATGGAACCAGGTTTTGATCTCCATCCTTGCTGGAGTCTGAGGGCCCATGTACACGACAACGAAAACGACTGAAAACGGAGAGTTTCCTTGAGTTTTCGCCCTCTGTTTACACAAGAACGGTGCCCGGAGTGCCTGAATCTGCAAACTTTTGAAACCGGGGTCCAGAGTGGAAAGTCTGGTCATTGTCGTCTCCGTGTGAACAGGAATTGTCATTGTCAGGGAAACAGGGATGCGCGGCGCATGCGCAGTACTCTTTCAGATAAAGGTTGTGCGTGCACCTAGGAACAACAACAGCAACGACAGCTATGGCCGACTACAGAGCAACATGTGTGCTGCTAAATGTGGTCAGTTTGTTATCGCTCCTTCTATAAAATGTGGATTTGCTGCGTCAATACTCTGACCAGCGGAGATGCATTTGTTATATTCGCTGAGGACACTACAAATCTATGTCGGCAACTACTGGCCTGGCATGCACAATACCGCGTTTTCAGTCATTCTAACAGATCCGTGTGAACGAGGAGCACTTTTGAAAAAGCAAAGGAAAAACCTCTTCGTTTCTGGTGACAACTTTGTAGTGTAAACAGGGCCCCGAGTTAAGGCTCCATTTACACTTGCAGAAAAAAACTAAAAATTTCCTAAATTACCACAGTGAGCTAAATGTGTGTACACACCAACAGCAGGGTTTTTCACCAGCTGCCCCCCTAGTTTTTTCCCCTCCTCCACTCCTCCATTGACAAACTAGCCAACAGCAGAGACTTCCTGCTGTGAAGAAACAAGTATACACATAAAGGTCAGGGAATTTTCTTGGTTTGGTTCAGGGTTGCATGTGTGAAAAAGGCTATCATTTAGACATATTCCACAGGGATAGGGACTCCATCATGTGTAGCTCAGCACTTTCTTCTGTTGAAGTGGTTTAGACTGTGGCTCAGAGTCCAGAGTGTGAGTCAGGGAATATTAAGGCAAATGCTATGATAACTGAGGCAGTGAACTCCCTTTACTGTCAATCAAGATATGTTTGTGCACGTGTGCAGTTTCTCCGCCGCGTGGTTGGTCTCCATGTGAAAACACTCTGCCCCGCAAATCACAGAGACACCCAGCCGGAGTGAGGAGAAATGTGTTACACTCTACACACTTTTTAAGGAGCTAACATAGGCTTTCTTATATAGAAGCTAAATAGTTGTCATTGTATCCCTCAGTCTCCCAGTCTAACCACAAGCCACAGGAAATCCCTTCAGACTGCAGAGAGGTGCTCAGGAATGGTGGATGTTGACAGGGTCAGGAGGTTCATTTTCAGCCCTGCTTTTTCCAGCTCTGTGCCCTAGTTCTTGACTCATTCTGGACTTTTGGTTTAAAGAGGAAATTGGAGTAGAAAAAGTTGTGTTCAGCATTCTTCATTTCACCTTTACGTGGCTGTTTGAGAGGGGATTAGACAGCAAACTTTTCATTTATGATCAGCCCTTCTTAGAGTCTCAGTGGGGTGTCTTGTTGAACTTTCCTCAGTAAAGCATAATAAAGAGACAGAATTATTGCATTTTTCATCAGTCTCTGACTCTCTAAACATCAGCATTCAAACCAAAGAAGTCCTCATAAGAGGAGCTAGAGAAGTAGTATAACTGCTGACTAATTCCTCTCATTGATTGATTTGCCTTTAGAGCATTAAAAATCAACTTGTTGATTATTTTGTCTTGAGATTACTTTGTTGAACTGGCTTTAGTTCTGAGCCTTAACTTTCAGACTGTGCCACAGAGGGTCCCATAAATAAAAATAAAAACATACAGACTAGAATCTACATTTCTGTTATTAACATCATCAAAAATAATCAGACTGTCTGAAAATGACAAAAACAAACTTTTCAAGAGAATTAAAGCATTTCACTTCTTTATTACCACTGATATCAATTACTAGACGTTGCTCTCTGCCATGTCAGTGGAACTGCAAATTTGGCATACCCTCTATACACATGACTGAATAGAATCAGTTTTGTTTTAAATAGTTTTGTTTATACAGTTTCTCTGTTTGTGATGCTTTGCTCTCTGTAAAGAGCCTGTTCTGATCTCTGCTGTTTGGTAATTTCAAGATTTAGAAGCTTGTCTGTATTTGTAGGATCTTTGTTTGGTTAATTTTTAAAAATAAAGTGACCACACAACACCTCGACTGACAGGCTGGCTTATCATTAAACAGTAACACATCACACATGCTAGAGCTTCATGCACCCTGCTGCAGTTCTCAGAGAAATGCAAAGTTTGACAGACCTGCTGTAATTTAGACATTACTGGACCACTGATGTTTGGAGGGTTAGAAAATGGTTGCCTGACCCTGGCTGAATTGAAAACAAAGTGGGTATAAATCATTAGAGCAGGTGTCATGTATGCTCTGTTGATGCCTCCCTCCAAAGCTGCCTCTGCTTCTCTGCGAGGTCAACCCCAGAGAGTAACTCCCTGACCCTGAGGTCAAGGTCTGGAGCGGGTATTTGTTCTGCTTTGTACATGTGGAAAAATAATCAAGCAACAGGATCAAGTGAAAAAACAAAAGGGGAGAACAGATCACACACCTCATTAAAAATGACTTGTCTCCCTCTGATGTGCTCGTAGATTTAGATTGTGCTTCAACAAGACAATAGTTTTTGTGTATTTGTACAAGATTTTTGAATAAAAGTTTCATTTTTGAGTGTATGAGTTCAGTCAAATGCAGACAGATTTATTTGAAACCTTAAAGACTCAGCATGTTAAATTTAAAGCTTACCCAATTGTTTAAGATTAAAGCTTTGCCAGATGGATCAGCCTGATGATAGACATGGCATCTGGCGAATCCAGCTGCATTGCAAGTAGGGCTGGGGATTGTTAAGAACCTCAAGATTTGATTCGATGTCGATTCTTTTGGTGGCGATTTGATTCAGTATCGATTCAGTATGAAGTAGAAATACACAAATAATTAGAGTACCTGTTGACAATTTTTGAATTTTTATTTTGACATTTTTATTTTTACATATGTGATACGTCACCTCATATTTTTGAGCAGTCAAACATCTGAAAATACAAATTTGCACAATAATAAGTTATTTGTGCATTTGGAGAACAAAACTAAAAAACATGACAGTTAATACTATAATTATAAATGTCCACCAGGACTTTCTTTTGTCTTTTTTGTCAATACATGTGTCAGGAATTGTCCTTTAAGTACATTTTTTTACCCTTTTTTCACAAGAAATAAAAGTAAAAAATTCTGTCAAGTAGTTGTCAATATAATGCTACAAATGCTTAAAACAGTGTGTAATTATAAGACAAGGATTAAAATGGATTTGAATTTTCAACAGGATTCTCTTCATAAACAGTTGTAAATGAACATGTAGAAATTTTCTGAGATGACCAAAAATAAACCTAATCCTATTTTACATAAACTCAAACATATTTGTTTGCCTACAGCATTTAGTGTCCATGTTACAGCCTGTTATATTAGACCATGTCCAGGCGTTTTTTTACTGATGATAGTCCCTTAAGCAGTTCCTGTCAAGCTGAAGACAGAGATCTCGACATTTCTTCCTCCAGTATTTCTAAAATTACTATTTATTGAATCCATAAAAAACAAACTATGATGAAAAAGATGATCAATGACAAAAAAGACGGTAAAACACGGGAAAAATACGTCGGAAATACGGCAAAACACAGAGAAAATACGGCAAGAGAGCGGAAAGAAAACACTCCAGAATGATACTAATGCTGTTGTTTACAATATTTTACATTATTTACACGGATAAAACTAATAAACTATTGTTAAATCACTCAGGTTTGGTCTTCTTCTGTCACCAGCGGCAGCTTGATAAACACTGAAAAAGTGCACAGCCCCCCCCACTGGCCAGGAGGTGAATCGATTCAGAGGATTTGCTGAAACGATATTGAATTGGGAGGGGAATAATTGCAATGCATTGTTGAATCGATATTTCTACCCACCCCTAATTGCAAGGTTTTTTTTTTTTTTTAAACAATATTTTATTATGTTTTTATTTATATATATATATATATATATATATATATATATATATATATATATATATATATATATATATATATATATATATATATATATATTTACATATAAGAAAAGTATACAAAGAAACAATGACCACCACAATAGAAGTAACGTATCAATGTACTATACAACAGAAGATTGTAAGTACAGGAAAATAAACATAAAAATTAAGAATGAAAAGTAATGATACAAATAAAACAGTAGTAACAGAAGTAAATAAAACAAACAACTGAGAAAGCAGCAGCAGTGGTAACTTGAAGACCTCAAGTTATAACAACATTCTCATCCTCCAAAAATTCCCAAAAGGGTCCGTCTATTGCATCTAGTTTGGAGCCAAATCCACTGAACTCCACACGAAGTGTCTTTAGCTCTGTTAATACGGCAGCCATGTTAGCTTGGTCCATGCTAGCCGGCTCCTTGTTCTTGGTTGTTGCCTCACTTTTCTGCTTCTGCGAACTTTGTGCGCGCTTGAAAATATCACTCTCCTTGTTCGACACAGTTTTTGACATGGTTGCTGCTAAGCTGGTAAATACAACTCGGGGATTTATATTAAAAGTCTTCAAGGTTATGTGGAGCAATCAAATCACGCTGCTATCTTGGTCTCAGCCCACCGGAAATCCCCTAATTGCAAGGTTAATAAAAATAGCCTAATAATACATACTTCTTAAAGAAAGGTTATGAAATATTATATTGGTTGAATATTTTACCCATTTAACAATACCAGTTGGTACTGTATTTCACACCGTAGGAAAGCTTGATTAATCACCTTTACAATGAGATACAACTTGTAAGGATCGTGTATTCATGGAATGAGCAACACCGCTAAACGTGTGGGTAGTGCCCAAAAAATGTGCCAAAATCCAGTCTTCCCCTTGAAGAAAGACTGTGGCTCCTTAGTATGGCTGAAAGATTTGTCATTTTCAGATTGAAATCGCAATTTCACACAACGCAATCATGTGATCGCCAAAGCTGCATTTTTTTTTTGCAGCACTTCTGACTGACCCAGGATCTGTTGTATCAGCTGTTTTACACATACTAGTTTAAAATTTTCCAGGCAATTTAAGAAAGGCAAATGAATGGCTTACTCACAACTGTGAATCAGTTCTCATTGTTCACTTTAAAGAGCCGTTCAAAAGCGTCGACTTGTTTGCTAACGTCACATCTCCATCGCGAAAGGCTGGTAGGCAGGTCAACAACACAAAGCCTCTGTTTAGGAGTAGAAGTTGTAGTATCCCTCAAATAATAAACAGATGATTTATCATCAATATTAGATGATGAATAATGTGTTATGTGCTTTCGATCATTGATTTCCTTACTGTTGTCTGTACTGTAATCATAGTGAATATTGCACTGAAGCTTGATTTGAAGAAAATCTTGAATCGGATTGAAATTGCAGTATCTGCCAGAAATATTGCAATTAGATCTTTTCCTAAAATCGTTCAGCCTACTCCTCAGGAAAGCAAGGGTGAGGAGAAAGTCTTCTTGGGGTGTTGTCCTCCAAGGGTGCCAGTCTCATGGAACTTGATCCTAAGTTTGGAAATGGTGCCAAATAATGCTGCCACTCTGCAAACCAGAACACCAGCTTCCAGTTGCAGGAGATGATGGGTGCTACTCACACGTCCAGCTGTGTTACTCATTACACAATACACGATCCTTACAAGTTGTACCTTGTTGTAGATGTGACTAATCAGGTTTTCCAACAATCTAAGATAGAAAACCTATTCTTGTTACTGAAGGGGAGAAATAACCAACTGAAATATCGCTTCCACACTTGATTTGAGGAGTACAGGTTGTTAAGCCTTCCACTCAGCTTCATGTTTGCTGCATCGTCCTCTCTCAAACACCGAGCCCTTATGCTGAAAACACTCTGTTGCAGGCTGATAAGACACACATGGACAGAGCAGGTGAATAAACAGTCAAGAGTGTCAGTAAATTAACTTCACACTGACAGAGGCAGACAGCAACATTTAAGTTAATGAAGCTTCACACCTGCTGGTTAAAAACAACATTCACACTCTAGTACTTTCTGAGACAGTGAACAAAATGTAAAGCTTCTCTGTAAGAACAGCTTCAGACTGATACTTCTAGACTCAGAGTTATTAACTCTAAAAAAACAGAATCACCTGTTTGTTGAGCAGTGCTTGCATGATGAGACTTGCTGCTTGTGTTTAAAAGATTTTTTTTAATGTGTTGAGCAGATGGGAAAAGGCTCAGACAAATCAGAGTTTTATATTGTATGACTTGGTCTTAAGTCTTGGGAGGGGGGCTCTGATTTTTCTTTATTTTTATGCTTTTCCGCCTATAGAGATTCAGAAAAGTTGGAGAGGGGAAATGATGTGCAGGAAAGGGTGCACGGAATAGATTCAAACTAAGGCCACCGACAGATAAATCTGGTGGTTCATTCATGCCCCTGAGTGTATCTGTCTGTCTGCTTGGGCATGTCAAGGTCACGTGTGCAGATCATTGTATGAAGAGAACAAAAAGGAAGAAAGATGTGTTCATTCACAGATGTAATATTTAACTGTCTTCCAAAATGAACCCTGAAAAGCACCCAGACATCACAGACCCCCGCCAAGCAGCTTGGTTATGGCTGCGGCTTTTCCACAATTCTGGATCACCACGCGCTCCGCTTGGATGGCGGAGTCCACTCCACATTGCGATGGAAGCTGGGAAATGGAGTCAAATAGGCCTGAAAAACGTTGACATCTTTTTGCAAATAAACTGCAATTCCCATGATGAAGTAAAGGGGTTGACACCCTCACAGCAGCTGAGGAGAAATGAATGGGATTCCCCGTTATAA
This sequence comes from Cetoscarus ocellatus, assembly GCA_037902135.1. Taxonomy (NCBI): domain Eukaryota; kingdom Metazoa; phylum Chordata; class Actinopteri; order Labriformes; family Labridae; genus Cetoscarus; species Cetoscarus ocellatus. The sequence goes on along the minus strand of JBAMNC010000052.1, from coordinate 779,464 downwards.
ACCTCAATGTTTTCTGTGATTCAGCCCAATGTTGACCTATGGGATTTTTTTTTTTTTTTAATTTGGGAATTTTTTGCATCCATACAAATATCCAGATCACCACTAAAATCTAATAATTTTTAACTTGGACCATTACCAACATCTCAAAACTTCAGCAAAATCTGTCTAGTAATTTTTGCGTAATCTTTCTAACAAACAGACAAAGAAACATACGGGGCAAAAAACAACCTCCTTGGCGGAGGTAAATACAGGTCATCAGTTAATCATACTGGTGACACCATGAAATCAATATACCATTTGGTTTAACACTATTCTTACACAAGCAGAGCTGGTAAACTTAGTGATCTTGAGAACTTATGCTATGAAGTTACAGTCCCAGAAGTTACTTGAATACCACAATCAAAACTTTAAACTTCATCCTGCACTTACCCATAGATGAGGTGGGTGTAGTTCTCTTACTATCATGAAATCTGTCTTCATGCACCTTGTTGAAAAGAAGATTTTAGCAGATTGTAGCGTTAGCCTGTCAGCTCAGTGTTTTACCATATATATATACACTCACAGATGCTGGAGTGCAATTGCATGACTATGCTGTGGTGATGACATGATTGCCTTTGCATATGCTTGTTAGAGCAAGAGGAGCCTGTCCCGTCACAGATGGAGTTCTGATGTCTCATGTTATAAAAGCAGAGCTTATCATGCTGTTATTTTAATGATTTTCTGCAGCTGCCTCCTGCAGACGCTTTTCCTCACTCGGGTTTTAGGTCACTGGTTCTCAAGGTGGGGGTCTGGATCCCTCTGGGGGGTATTTAGACACTGAGTGGGGGTCACGGGATGCCTTCCATAGCAGAAAAAAAGAAAATTGAAAATGATTAGAGAATTGTGCTGTTATGTGCGAACTCGTATTTCTACAATATTTTGGTAAGGTTGAACTTTAACCCAAGATGACTGTAGACCTGGAATTTTGGTGGTTGGAGGAAATGACACAGCTCACATCTCTTTAGGGCTGTCACTTTCACTCAAAACCAGTTGTTTTTTAAGCATATATGCTAACATACAGTTGAGGGGGGGGGCTGCCGAGGAGGGCACAGAAGCACTAGGCTGAGCACTTGACATGGCACTACTAGACACCGGTGGATACAAAATCTGACAAAGGGGAACACAGATTTGTCGTAGTGGGCTAGCGGCTTTGCACATTATCAACACACAGGGAAGCCTGTTGTGCTTTCACACACTCCCCTCACATGTTCTGGTGTTATTGTTATTGTGTTATTGCCAGTCCTCCATTATCTCGATCTTTGTTTGGTTTCCGGCTGACAAGATGCTGCTGTCATTGATGTCAAGAGAGCACTGGCAGAACGGGTTGTGTTAGGTGCGCCGTCTGCTGGATCAGGTGGTTCACTGTTCTAGGCGCCCTAATGTCCTGTTTGTTCAAATCTTTTTTATTATTTTCAAGTCAGAGCAGTAAACAGTAAACAATGGTGTGTCATGTCACTTATTCTGGTTTGCAGTTTGACAGGCATTAAGTAAGTTGCCGACAGATAAAGCAAAACATATTAACCCCCTTAAACCGACCCACCCACCCCCAATCCCCTCCCTCACCTCCCAGCCACCCATCCATCATTAACTTATCTGTCACCTACCCAACCAACCCATTTTAGGAGTTGCATGTAACAAATTGCATGTCCCCAAAACAATCAAACAAATAAAAACACGCGAACAACTAAACAGACAAAAAAAAAAGTGAATAAACAATAAAATAAGTAAGTGAATGAATAAATAAATGAAAGGGAGTAAAAGAGAGATGGGAGAGCTATTCTTCATCCGGCTGAATAGTGGCTTCACTCAGATAATCAAGAAAGGGCTTCCAGGTCTTATTGAAGGATTGTGTAGATGCTTCTGAGCTTCTCAGTGAGAAACAGATCTTTTCAAGTTTTATGTGATTTAAAACATCTCTAAGCCATCTACTATGCATAGGAGGAAGAGTGTGCTTCCACTTAAACAGAATGAGACGTCTAGCTATCAAAGTTGTGAAAGCGAGAACACGGCCCTTTGGTGATGGAAAATTGGGTATGGCTGAAGGGGGAACTCCAAATAGGGCCATGGGAGGTTCTGGAACAAAATTCATAACAAAAACTTTCCCTAACGTGTTAAATATTTACTGCCAGAAGTCTCTAAGGGCTGGGCAGGACCAGAACACATGAGTGTGGGTTGCAGGTGACTGTTTCCTAATGTCCTGTTGAGCAGTTTCTTAACTCTGCCAAGGAGGTTATGTTTTTGTCGGCCTTTGTTTGTTTGTCTGTCTGTTTGTTAGCAAGATCAGGCAAAAACTACTGGATGAATTTTGCTGAAATTTTCAGGAGACGTTGGTAATGGCCCAACTTAAAAATGATTCGATTTTGGTGGTGATCAAGATAACCGCCATTAGAGAACGATCGTTTTTGCTTGGTTACTGTTTAACTAAAAACAATATCAGCATGATCCCGAGTGCTAGGTGTGGGTTTTCAGGGTCATGAATCATATTATGATGGTAACTTTATCATGGAACTATTGCTTATAGATGTAACAGCAATATGTGAGCTACCTTGGCGGAGGTTTGCACTCTCAGAGTGCTTTCCAGTTATATACACACAGATGTTATTTTGTACCACTTTAGCTCTTAAATAAGACTTTTTTGATTTGGAGAATGTAGTTTTTGGACATCACTATTGCGCTGATCAGAACCACTGGTGCTAAACTTTAAAGAAGTCCCCTCTCTTCATGGAAAGTGAAATCATGGTTTGTGTGCTGGCTCTTCTTCCAGAGACCCTCCTTTCCCTTTCCTTCCTCTGAAAAGTCCTAAACCCACAGAATGATCCATCCATGCTTCTAACAGTGCCAGTCATCCTCAGTAAAAAAAAAATAATAATACCCACAACTGTTTGAAGCCTGGATTGTCCTCTTTTTCCTGCAGTTATAGCAGCAAGCTGAGTTGTCAGGTATTAAGAGAAAAATCAAGGAATTCATTCATTTGACACTGTGGTTATAATGGCATCACGGTTTGATCTTTTATTTTGAAGTTGACACAGACAGGCATGATTTACTGTTCCTCTCAAACAGTTTAACTCTGCACTCTATGACGGGTTTTAGTTTACCGCTGGACAAATGTACAGTGTTTGTTTGTCTTCAACTAAAATCCACAGGGGGCCTTCCTGTTTACCAGGCCAGCGCTGTGAATCACTCACAATCTTTCTGTCACACTCGTGAACAGACGCAAGTTGTGCTATAAGCAAAACAACCCCAAAAGTCCACAGCACTTCTTTGTTTTGACAAAGGGGGGTTGGTCTAACAGTTCCTGACAAGAGCTGTGATGAGGGAAAGATGGGCAGTGAAGGACAGGAGACACAAAGCTGAATGGTTTCACGCTTTCTGTCACTCTGGTTTTTCTTTCCGAGAAATGGATCTGTTTCTGTCTCTGAACTTTGCGTGCACACACATCAGACAAAACAAGGAAATCTAATGTTCTCCTCAGCACAAAAGCTTGATGCCTGGTAGCTTATTTTCTACATTCAGCAACAGCGTAGTTTGTTTTTCATTCTGTTCGTTGTAGTTAGTATTCAGGCTAGTTTTGGAGGAAGACCCTTCCATTCCTGATTACTTCATTTCCATAACCAAGGAAGTCCCTTTTGACCAAAGGAAGCTTGGAGCAGATGTCTCAGTTTTCCTGTCCTGGTTTTCCCAGTGTGAGCCCAGCCTCTTAAATCCATACCAGTCTTTTCTTGTTATCATTGTAGAGCTCAATGATAAATGGTGTTTGCATCGTTATTGTGACAAAAACATGTGGGAAAACATGCAATGAGCTCATCGCAAAGGATTCCTGGGAGCTGAAAAATAAAAATCACCCACTGATAATGTCTCAATCACTGTGTGCTGTGGGTAGCATCTGTGAGCAGAGCAGTATTAACATGCAGCCTCTTGTTAGGGAGAGAGAGGAGAGAGAATGTATGTGGGCCTTCTTGCTCCGCTGTTTTGAACAGTTGTGTTACAGGATTATATGATGTTTTCCTTCACTGTGGTTTTGTTCTTTCTCTTTTTATACGGATATTGGATTTTTTCTGATATCCATTATAACAATATTTTCAAACTCATATCAATATCAATAGATTTTGTGTCAAGAGCTCAGTCTCTACTCAACTAAAAATGACCTGTTTCTTTACGGCCCATTTGTGTTAGAAACAGATGGGAATAGCCACAATTTTATTGAAGCCGGTGTCATTAACGATTCTGCTTATCAATGCGATTCTTTAATGATTTACATATCGTTCCCTGCTTATTTTGTTTGGTTTTATGAGTTTGACTATGTTATAATTTCCAATATTTATATTTCATTCAGGGCAGCAGCACGTAGTGCACGTGCCTCACAGCAAGAAGGTTGCTGGTTTGATTCCCATGTCAGTCAGAGCCTTTCTGTGTGGAATTTGCATGTTCTCCCTGTGCATGCGTGGGTTCTCAATGGGCACTCCTGCTTCCTCCCACAGACAAAAAACATGCTCATTAAGTTAATTGGTGACTCCAAACTGCCCTTAGGTATGAGCGTGAGAGTGAATGGTTGTCTTTCTCTCTATGTGGCCCTGTGATTGGCTGGTGACCTGTTCAGGGTGTATCCTGCCTCCCTCCCAAAGTCAGCTGGGGTAGGCTTCAGCCCCTGCGACCCCAAAGGGGATAAGAGGTGTAGATAATGGACGGATATTCCTTTCATTGTCTGAAATCATGCAGATCCATCTTGCCAAGCTCCAATCTCCTACGACTTCCCGGCCAAAAGCTGGACAGTCCAATCAGCGAAGAGGGGCGGAAACCGAGGACATGACGACAGCAGGAAGTGACTGCACGTTTGAAAACAATGGCGGCTTCTGAAGCGGTCTCCGTGGATGTGGCAATATCTGCGGTTTTATCAGAAATGGACTCAATTTCTTCTTTAAAAGAGGAGCAAAGAACTGCACTTAGAGCTTTTCTTACAGGAAATCATGTTTTTGCTCTTCTCCAGACCGGGGATTACTGCTGGGAAACTGAGAGACATGAAGAAATCCTCTGCGGACAATGCCAGTTAGTCTATGGTCGTCATGGTTACTCAGCGATACCTGGTGAAATATGCTCTCCTCAGAAGTTTACCGGGAGAACTTGGTGGGGGTTGTAGATGATGAGGTTCATGTCACATAAGTGTTAAATGATACATCTGTGTGGTATAATTTAATGTAAGACGATAGTCTAAGGACTGAAATGTAGTTTAGGCTAACGGCTAACAACACGGTCTAGCTGCTACGTCACACTGTGGCTTGATATGATTGGTCTGTGATGAATGTGACTAGCAGAATGATCGTCCAATCACCAGCTGCAGTTGTTTTTAAAGGTTCAGCCTCTGAAAACATTTTCTATGGGCTCTTTTTCAGATGGAGTAGTGAAATATTTCCATGGCAGATATATGGAACTGTCCATCCGGTGTGTCAGGTTAATATTGTTGCTCTTTGTTTCCAGTCATGCTCTCCTTCAGACTGCTTCACTGTGTTGTACTGCTGTGATGTCACACATTTACGTAGCTGGTGTGACCCTCTTTTCCTGGCACACATCCCTGCCCTCAAGTGGAGGTACAGCTGGCGGTGGGAACACAAACAGGATCAGGGCTTGCTGCTCCAAACTGGACTGAACTGACCTGAAGCAAACCAGATCACTCAGTGGAAATGAGACTATATAACCCATCTTTAAAATTTCTCAAAGAGCTTCTTTGTTGCTCCTTTATAAGTGTTTGGACATTTTATTAAACTTTTTTGTGAAACAAGATGCTGCACTGATACCACAAAAACTCTGAAACACCAGATTTTCTTTTTAAACACTGGCTGCCCATGCAGGTGTATAAGTCAACACAGCGCCCTGCTGCTTTGGGAGCAACAGGGGCTTTGCGTGTTTGCAGCATTGACAGCACACAAACACACATGCAGCCTTCTCCCCATCCTGCACGACTCTGCTGTGGCTCTGTTACCACCTCTACTTCCAGATGAACACTGCCACCTGCCCCTCACCCCTAATCCCAGTCCACAGTTACCTTGAATACTCAATGACAAAATGGAAAAACTGTGCAACACTTCTTCTTCGTCCAGGCTACGTCAGAGGGGCTTTTGATTCAGGTTTTATGTGGCATCCTGAGACAGAATCTCTGACGCACCAAGGACAGCTGATTTGCTTTCTAATGGCTTCATCAGAGAGCAACTTCCACCAAACAGTTTCCAGCTCAGTGCGAAGCGTACGATACATTTGGATGTAGCTCAAAGTGAGTACTAGCCAGCACATGTATGGGACATGCTCAGAGCACATATCTGGCTCTGGGATCAAAAGCATTCCAACAGTAACTGAACCAGATTTTCCTCAAAGTGTCTCAAAGTCGAGGAGGAAACACTCCAATCTGTCCAACAAACTCCCTGAGATTTACGCTTTCACAACAGCCTTCTGTCTCTGTGTTGTTGTTGACATGTCTGTGGGTTGGCATTTGTTTTCCACAGAAGGATGCTGATGGTTTCTTCCCCATGTGTGTTTCTTAAACAGGAGGTCTGGGAGGTGTTTGCATGTCTCGACACAGCTGGCTCACATCAACTGCTGAAACAAAATCCACAACAGCATCTAGGTCAAGCGTGCCTGTGGACATGTGTTCATGTGTTACTCCTCTGTGTCGTGCATGAACCACATTGAGCCGGCTGTTGTAGTCTTTGTTTTGAGCGAACTGGCTGTCAGAGCTCTGTCATAGACCCCGAGGAGAAAAGATTCCTCAGTGTAAGTAAGCTTGGCTTTAATGCTCTTGTCTCAGGGCAATTATTCTAAAAAGGGAGGGCGTGGACTCTAGGGCCCTGTTTACACGACAATGAAAACGGCAGAAAACGGAGAGTTCTCACTGTGTTTTCGCCTTCCGTTTACACAAGAACGGTGCCCAGTGTGTCTGAATCTGCAAACTTTTGAAACCAGCGTGCAGAGTAAAAAGTTTTGAAAACTTTTTAGTTTCTGTCTCCATGTGAACGAGAATCAGCGTTTCCCCCCTGAAACGCTGATGCACGGCACATGCACAGTACTCTTTCAGATAAAGGACACACCAGATATGTTTTTTTTGCATGTGCTCTGTGTCTTCTTCTCTTGTTTCTCATTTCATTTCTTGAAATGATACCGTGTTTACAGAAAACAGATATCTTCCTTATCCGTGTGGACAGGACTTTAATGTCTTTGTTTGGGCTCACGCTTGCTTATGAACCTTGTATTTTATTGTTAACATTAGCCTCTAAATCTTCCTGCCAGATGGTTGATTAGTCATTTCAGTCTCATGCTGCGAAACGAATGAGTAAAACCCACAGTTCTGAAAGTGTTATTTTTGTCTGGATTTTGCAACTCAGAAAAACACTGAGTGCTGAGTTAGAATTTTTTCCAGAGCTTGCGTCATGCAGCTTTAATCAAAGACATGATGTTTTGTTGACTTTTAGAGAACAGTTTCTTAAGAGGAGTGCAACGTAATCATTGGGTGTAAGTCATGTTCTAGGTTGGCTCATAAAGTCAGATTTTGGTCTCTAATAACCTGGAGCATTACGTGGTTCAGAGACTGAATATCAGTCCTCGAGCTGCTTAAGTTTTCATCATGTCAGTCATCTTCAGTCTCTGTTAATGTGTTGGTCATCTGTTGGATGTTAACAAGGGAGTGCTTGAGATTATTTTGTCTAAACTGTTCCACAAGTGGGATGAGAGTCAAACAAAACAATTGAGTTGACAAACCTTCAGAGCAGACTTCATCAACTACATTTGTCCACAGGACAGTTTTTCTTCTGATATATGTTAAGGGGGGCCGGAACTTAAAATTATGTAAAAAAATATAAGTAATATGGTCTAATTAAATACTTGAGAGTTACATAGTTGGATTTTTTTTCAGAATTGTTAGTTTTCCTTAGCCTTTAAAAGTGAGATCAGTCCCTATCACCTATACTGCTGCAAGCTACAAGGGAAAAGTGGGGTACTCTGGCTGCTTCTGTCATGAGCTGTCATGTTTTCCAGCTCTATGTTGCCTCCAGTGTCCTTGTTTTCTGGTTGGATATTGGATCACAGTTGGATTTCTGTAAAGCAGTTGAAACAATTGAAACATGAAGTTATGCCTGATGCCTTTAAATCAAAGATGTTTTGGAAAAGTTCATCAGTAGTTTTAGGGATTTAAGAACAGAAAGATACCTTTAAAACCACCACAAAATTTTTGCCCTTGACATTTTTCTGAAATTGATAATACTACAGGGGCCAGATAGCAAGCTATTGGGGGGCCTGATGTGGCCCCAGTTTACCAGATGGATTTAGAGGAATTTAGAGGAATTTCATATTAGTTACCTGCTGAAATGCTTGTTTTGCCTTGTCCCATTATACAGTAATACACATAAGGGAGTTGGTCAAGTTGTTGTTAAATTATTTGAGATGCTTTTTCATTATTGGCCAATGATTTTGCAGCAACTTTTCTTTCAGGAACAACAAATGATCAACCCAGCTCACAAGTCAAAGCAAAGACAGTGTTTAGAGAGCTTACAAGAGGTTAAAGTTTAAAAATGTAAATTAAGGAACAGATCCTTTTTTGCCATTATTTTATTATTTTACACGTTACATATGTTATGTTGATACCAGAAATGTTTTCTTTCTTTTTTCGTGGTTGCATTTGGGTTATGATAGGTACTGTCAGCATTATCACTAACTGGAGCCTGCATGTATGGACTTGTTGGCCTATTTAAGGTGGTTATGCTGTTTTGGCTATCATGACCATGTGGCAGAGCGAGGCTTTCCACAAGCACCTGCTGCCAGCCAAACAGACAACTACTCCCTTCATTACACCAGGCTCACATTTTTTTTTATTTTAATAATTTCTTCCCTTTGTTGGCCTTATACTAGCATCTTGCTAACATTTTCATCATTTACAATGCTAATCCTCAGTTTGCACTCCTGACAAATAATGGGGCCTTGTCCATCAAATGTGTATACTCTGGCAGATCAGTCAACTTAGCTTGTTAGGTTTCATGGGGAGACCCCTGGACCCCTGGCTGACTACTTTTACCCAAAGGCCGAATATGTCATATATCTATGGCAAGCCCTGGTAGAGTAAGGATCTGTCATGGTGGAAGGTGAGCGTTATCATGGGAGTGAGGGCGAGGGAGGCTCTCGAAGAGAACTCTGCCATTGTTGAGTAGTGTCTGACCTCTTAAACCGGAGGTGAACTTGGAGTTTGTCCCTGCGTTCCTTGGGCGTTCAATGGCGTCATGAGCATTTTTGTTTATATACTTACCTGTATGTGTGCATGTTACTGGAGGACACCACTAGAGGGCACAAAAGATACAAGATACAAGAAAGTTTATTTGTTATTGTGCAACAGGTTGCACAATGATATTAAATTGTGGCTCCAAAAACAAAACAAAACAAAACAAAAAAAACCTTTAAACATGGAGGAGTGCAGATGGTGAATTCATTAATCTCACAGCCTGAGGGAAGAAGCTTTTCTGCAGTCTGGTGGTACAGTGGATACTTCTGTACTTTTAGTCTGGCAGTAGGGTGTACAGGCTGTGGCTGGGGTGGGTGTTGTCCTCCAGTATCCTCTTGGTTCTGCGTAGTCACCTCACCTCCCCGATATCATCCATGCTCAGTAGATGGGTACTGATGATGTCTTGGGCAGTTTTAATCACTCTGTGCAGAGTCCTTCTGTCCTGGGCCGTGCACATCCCATTCCAGTTTGTGGTGTTTCCAGTCAGGATGCTTTCAATCACTCCTTTGTAGAAGTTGACTAGAACTTGGCGTGGGAATTTTTGCTTTTATAAGTGTCCTGAAGAAATACAGCCGTTTCTGAGCTTTATTAACAAGGGCAGAGACATGTGAAGTCCATGACAGGTTCTCTGTTATGATGATTCCAAGGAACTTAAAACTAGGTGGAAAGAAATACTTCAGACTGTATGCAACTACCTGTTGTGTTAGAGCTGACCTGCAGACATGGCAGTTATTCTGTGAGTTAAACTAATGAGATAAACGTCAATAATCAATATCACCATAAATATTTGTTGACAAATGATGACCCATGGTCAGATCTCACCATCAGAATTGTCTGCACTCCATGTCTACTATGCTTTCCTTAACACCTCATCGGAATTGTCTGTGTATAGTCTAATGAGTTACCGTGTTAATTGATGACTTGCTGCCGACTGTGCTGATAGATGTCGTAGTCAAAGCACCAGGAAAAGCAGAGGATGTACCCGTTTATGCTTCACTTCTATTAATCACTGTATCAAAGAATACTTCAGGAGTTTAAATGTGGGAAATTACTACCAAATAAACTAATCTAAGGCCGACACATCTGTGCAAAGTCAAGCATGTTGTCAACTCCAAGTCACCAATGTTGAATGACTGAACTTGTTCCCCGACTTCTAAAGGAGAATTTATGTCTTCAGCCAGATGAACTGTCAGGTTTGTGTCTGTTCAGTCTCACTCATTGTGTAGATGTTGATGATCGTGGTCTTGATTTATCAGTTTGTCTTTTAAACTTACTGGTGTTGTTTCTGCTACTGCGATTGATCTGTTATCTCTGCCTCTACGCCTCTACGGTCCTACTGGTGACGTGCAACTTGAGTCTGCATCATCACGTGTATGTGTCTGCATAATTAACAGCAAGTATATCTCCAGCTTAAATGGTGTCCTAGGTCAAGTCAAAGGAAACATGGTTGACTGGAGGTCCTCTCTTGATAACCCGATGTCCCTGCTCATGCCCATCAGTCTACACAGTTGGGTTGGGGGGTCCATCTGGGGCCTCTTGGTGAAGAAGGTAGGCAGCATCAGTTTTGACACTAGCTGAAGCTTGCTTGTGTGAAGATCCTGCATCCATGCAATGCTGCCAATATTACGGCAATCAAGGGCCATGTGGTTTATTAGCTAACATCAGTTAGCATCCAGGGCACAAGTGAGGTTAGAGGTCTCTACACTGAAGGCTCTCTTCATGGCACAAGTAACTTTTGTTCTTTATGAACAGTTAAAATGTTAAATACACAGTCTGGAACAGGGCTGAACAATATATTGTTTTAACATCACAATTGTAATGAGGGCATACGCAATAGTCACATCGGTCACATGACTCATGAGATCATGCTGCCATTTTTGTGTTTAAAGGAAACAAAAACCACCATTTTTCTTGAGTACTTGACTATGTACAGAACAAGTCACTGTGGTATCAGCATCAGTAAGCGTACTGAGAGCTGACCACACAGGCAACAAACTGTGTGTTTCCTGCATGTGAAAAGTTAAAGTCATTATAACGCTCTGTTACAGTTCAAAGAGTGACCGTGTTAAATGAGAACTTTCAGCTAATTTTCTCTGCCTTTGACCTTCTTTTAATGGTACAAATACTTAACATATGTGTCTTTCTATTATATACCTTTATCTACATATCACAGGAGAGAAAAAAGTGAAATACTTTTTCCCAACTTTGTTCAAACTTGGTCTGAAATATAGATTGATCAAATATGTGACTCAGACCAAAAAAGATACAGATGTGACATTTCTCAGTAGTAAAAGACAAGAAAGCAAACCTGACTCAATAAATAGCTAAAGAGAAAGGGGAAAAAAAAGCAGATAAACTTTGTCTCATACTTCATCAAATATACCCTGTCCCTGTGAAAATGCTGATGGAATATATATATTAACTTATGTTTTAATTAAATAAGTTGCATAAATAAAGGCAGATTATGTACTCTTTTCTTTGTGAGCTGTCAGAGTAGAAAAAGGGGTAAAAGTCAGCATATTCAGTAATTCCCTCTGGAGGTCTTTTCCTGAAGCATTGCCACAAGTGGCAATAGAAGACATAGTTTTACTTGCTGGACACAAATGTTAAAATTTATTTCATATTCTGGAACATTTTTAAGGATTTCCTGTCAAGGTTGGCACCAGTTATGAGGCTCAGAGTTCAGTGCTGTCTGTGTCAAGTAAAATCATCTCAATACAAAGTTATGATGAAATATGACTAATTATTAGTGTATGTGTTTTCAGTTTTTTTGGGTAAATAAGCAAGTGTTACTATAATGAATGTAATTGTTCTGTTGTTGATATGTCTGTTTCAGGCTGAAGTACTGTTTTTCTTTGCATAGAGATATTACCATAATAGATATAACCATATATTTTTAAGTCAGGGGTGTCAGGGTAGTAAAACTGTGAGAGCGAAAGATAAAGCTACTTTTCAAAACCACTTCCGTCTATGAATACATTTTGGTGTAATCTAATGGTCTTAGTGTGACAGAAATGAACTTCCTTTATTTTGTGGCTCCTCGTTTGCACAGGTCTAATCCTCTCTTCGTTTTCTTAGACAGTTCAGCTGAGAGTCTGACAGAAGAGGCACAACATCACCTGACAACATGTCCTCCCCCACCATCAGTCCACCCTGCAAGCAGGAGAAGAGAGCCAGCTTCTTCAAGGTACATAACGCTCAAACAAGTCAATCGTTTCTACAGTCGGATCCTAAAGGACAGTGGATTTGAGGACATGTGGGTGGAGGGCAGCCGACCTTCAAGGTACAGGCTAATTTCTGCAGAAGATGAAAGAGGAGGAGGGGGGAGGTGGAGCTGAGCACAGCTCTATGCTTTCCCTGACAGATTTTTCATCTCTGGCATGTTCAAGGGTTAGTTTGGGTTTGTTGAAGTGGGGTTACTAGAGGCCCATGGCACTACTAAATATGAGGGCCAATGAAGGAACTTGTCAGCTTTGTCCCTGGGAAGATATCGGGGGGTGGATGATAGCCGATACACAGCACTACATGGTGCCACCGAAAGCTTTGTAGTTAATCCACTTGTAGGTTAAAACTTAGAACAATATTGGCTTGATGTATGTAACCGTAAGATTCTTTTACACTGTCTAGCTGTTCCTCAACAAAGCCCCTTTCTTTGTTTGCACTCATGGTTACTAGTGCCACAGGCCTCTATCAACTCCACTTCAGAAAACCCAAACTAACCCTTGAACATGCCAGGGATGAAAAATCTGTCAAGAAAAGCACAGAGCTGTGCTCAGCTTAACCTCCCTCCTCCTTCTCTTTCATCTCGGCCACAAAAAGCCTGATCCAGGTATCTCAGCTAAATAGTAATTTAGCTTTGCAGTATCTGATGCCAGGGTCTAGTTGTAAGATGAGTGTGCTGAGGGATGACATTTAAAAAAAAACACTTTCTTCTAGAGATGGAAATAGAGAACTGATTCCAGTTAAGAATCGATAACAACTCCCTCTAAGAATCGATATCATTAGTGTTTTTTTAATCATATCCTTCCACTTTGTTCTGCATGCCTTGTGAATCAAAAGTGTCATGCTCCCATGAGAGGCAGTCAGCAAAAATCATAACAAAGATGTTAAATATCATGGTTGATAGGGGCAAAAATGGTAAAAAATTGTGTCTTAATTTCTTAAAAATCAGCAGAAATCGATAAGGGAATTGTTACCTCTGCCAAGAAGGTTATGTTTTTGGCCTTGTTTGTTTGTTTGTCTGTTTTTTTGTTTGCAAGATTACACAAAAACTATTGGACAGATTTTGCTGAAATTTTCAGGAGATGTTGGTAATGGCCTAACTTAGAAATGATTAGATTTCAGTGGTGATCCAGATAACAGCCATTAGAGAGCAGTAGTTTTTGCTCAACAACTGTCTAATTAATAATGATATCAACATGATTCTGAGTTGTGGGTCTTCATCATATTATGATGGTAACTTTATCATGGAACTATTGCTTATAGATGTAACAGCAATATGTGAGCTACCTTGGTGGAGGTTTGCGCTCTCCGAGTGCTTTGAATCAATAAGCAGAATCCTTAATGGCACTGGTATCAAAAAAATCGTATTAATTCTCATCCCTACTTTCTTCAGAAAATATGAAATAAGACAGATGCAGATGACTGTAAAAAAGGAAGAGACTTCAGTGTGATGTATCTCAGTCTGACTCTTTTCCCCTCATGAAGCTCTGTCTTTGTTTGAGAGGTGAACATTTGACAAAGCCTATAATTACAGCTGCTGAAGACACTCTGTGTTTACTTCTGGAGAAGCTTTTGTCTGGGATACAGTGTGATCAGTCTCAAAAAATGGAGGATTCATGTCAGGTCTTGAAAATTCAGATGAGAATAGGTTTAACTCAATGATAATAATAGTATAACAGTGATAGACATAAATAAAAGGTATGGTCTAGGCCAGAGGATCCCCTGTGATAAAGAGAAAAGCTTCATCTACTCGCCAAATTTCACAGTGAAACCAAAGCTACCAGCGACTGTTTAGTGTGTATTGTTTAACTTTACACACATTCATGCCTGTAAATACAATATTTTACCCATCAAAGTGAAAAGAGGAAGAATGAAATACAGAATCAATTTGAAGTCATTTTTATCTTCAAGAACTTTACAATCTATTGTGGAACAAAACTCCAACAATTCACTGGAACAATTGAAGAAAAACAGATTTAAACTGTTTTAGTATTCTGCTGATGCTGAAACTACTAGGGCAGTGATAATCAAATGGCGGACCAGGGGCCACATCAGGCCCCCCATAGCCTCCCATCTGGCCCCTCAGAATATTATCAAATTCTGAAAATTTCAGGTAGAACAAAATGTTTTGGCTTTGAGGGTATTCTTTGTAGTTACATCCCTATAACTCAATCAATCTGTTTTAAAATTACCTTTACAACCCCAAAACAAATGCAGTTGAAACTATTTTATTAGACCTGACACCTCAAAGCCATTATTAAGCATTTAACCAGGTGAACGAGTAAACAAGTGTCGAAACCAGTGATTTAAGACATTACAGCCCAGAGGCAAAATACCTTTACTGCCTCAAGCGGCTGGCAGTGCTATGGGTGATACTGACTGATCTTTTTAAGGCCAAGACATAAAATAAATTAAAATAAGAAAACAAAACAATTATGGTGGAATTTAGAGAGAGAGGTGGGGGGACTCCCAGTGGCTGGAAGTTGGCTGGAAGGGAGACACTGAATTGCTGCATCTGTTTGTTTGTTACCCCCAATTTCCACATAACGCGAAAGCGCAGCGCCACGGTCTTGGATCATACTGCAAAGCATTTCGCTCCCACTCCAGTCTATCAGAGCATTTCCACTGCCTGCGCATCACTGAAGCGCCGGCGCGCCGTGGCACTGGAGATTTGCTTCAGGTCTATTTTCTGCACAGCCACTTCCAAATCTAGTAAATTCACTGTTGTTGAGAAAGCACCAGAAAGGTAGTCAAAGGTGAGAAACATCCTTTCTACAAGGATATAGGCAGATAGAAGTGAAATTAATCATGAAGCTGTGTGGTTGAGACCAGCAAAGTGATCTTAAAAAAGCTAAGTGAGGTGTTTTTTTATTTCTTTTCTCAGTTTATAACATGTTTTGTTATCGTGTGACATCTCTATTCACATGAGAGCTTGTGGCTCTCTGGGGATCAGCCCTCCCCCCACATGGCTGCACGGCGCAGCGCTCCCAGTGGGGTTTTGTCGGTCAGAGCAAGACCGCAGCTTGGCGTGGCGCGGCGCTTTCGTGTTATGTGGAAATTGGGGGTTAGACTTAGTATACATGTTATTGCAATGTTTTTGAAATCCAGCCTCTAAACTTTAACCAAAAACTGGCCCCTCTAGTTGATGGCCCCTGCAAAAAGGTAAAGGGAAATCAGTTAGACCCAATTAACATCGGAAAGCAGCTGAAATCACCAGATCCATACAGTGTGTCAGATAAAGACCTAACGTCTAGTCCTAAAAATCTGCAAGAATTGTCTCAAAGATCTACAGGTTGGTGACACCCTGGCTTATACCATTGGTTCCCTCCCTTTTTCTTAAGAATTTGATACGTTACTGTGCAAAGTAAACACTTCAGAATCAGAATCTCTTTATTGTCATTGCACCAGTGCAACGAAATCGAAGTAGCAGCTCTCACAGATTCAAGCATAAAAAAGTACAAGTTAAAAACCAATGCAGTTAAAACGACAACTGTAACTATAAATGATAAATAAAATAACATGACCCTGTACTATACATATAAATAACACACCAGAATATTGTACAGGCCGCAGAATGTTGCACCAGAAGGCTGTATATTGTGAATGTTCAAGTGTTATGAGATTGTGTGGAGTTTAGTGTGATGACAGCTCTGGGGTAGAAGCTGTTTTTCAGTCTTTGTTGTTACTCTGATGGTCCTGAAACGCCTCCCTGAGGGCAACAGTTCAAAGAGGTGTTGACCAGAGTGGGATGGATCTCTGAAGACGCTGTGGGCTCTTCTAAGGTGGTATGTGTTGTAGATGTCCTCAAAAGATGGGAGAGGGCAGTCAGCTATCGTTTGTGCAGTGTTGATGACCGTCTGCAGGGCCGTCCTTTCTGCTGCCATGCAGCTGGAAAACCACAGCGAGACGCCGTAGCTCAGCACTGTACCACAGTGCAGCGGTAGAAGGACATCAACAGTTTCTCTAAGTTGTACTTCCTGAGTATCCTCAGGAAGTACAGTCTCTGTTGGGCCTTTTTCAGCAGTACTGTGGTGTTGACTGTCCAGGACAAATCCTTTTGGATGTTTGTGCCCCAGAATCTGAACTCTTAGAGCATCTCCTCTCTGTCCCCATTTACGACAATCGGCTGAATATCTGGTTTCCTCCTCCTGAAATCGACTGTCAGCTCTTTTGTCTTGGGGATGTTGAGAATGAGATTGTTCGCTGAGCACCATGCTGTCAGCCTGACCACCTCCTCCCTGTATTCTGTCTCATCTCCTCCTGAGATGAATCCTGCCACTGTGGTATCGTCGGCGAACTTGATGATGGCGTTGTTCGGGTGGGTGGGGGTGCAGTTATGGGTATAGAGAGAGTAGAGAAGGGCGCTCAGCACGCAGCCCTGTGTGGAGCCCGTGTTGATGCTGAGAGCTAAGGAGAGGTGGGGTCCTACTCTCACCCTCTGGGAGCGGTCTGTCAAGAAGTTATAAATCCAGTTGCTTGTGTGCTGTGAAAAACCTGAGTCCAGTAGTTATACTTTTTTTCCACATGAAAAAACCCACGCTGAAATGGGCTTACATCCCGTTCAAAGACTCTTTAAGAAAGTATGCCCTAAGTATGCTGTTAATGTCAGTGTGTTGTGTGTGTCGATATAGCATTGGTTATAAGTTGCTTCTATTCAAATAGAGATTGATTGATTGATTGATTGATTGATATTGTCGGTCAGCTTTATCTTTGGCTCTCAGTTCAGCTTAAGTGCTGTTTGTTACCTGAAGGAGATCTTGTTTTTAGCATTCACATCTCTTAAACTAGTTCACAATATTCTGTTCAGAGGGAGCGCTCAGTGTGCTAAGCTGTCTGATAAAGTTGCTTCAGACCAGTTTTTGCCAGACTACAGAGCAGAGCTGCTCTTACTGTTTATCTACAGCCTGTCATAATAACAGGCTTGTCTTCAACACACACAGAACTGAAGTGTAACCACACCTCACAGCAAAGACTGAAAGAAATCAGTGTCACTCTCAGGGCTTGGTAATTTATCAGGTTTTTAAAAGATATTTTTAAACAGGATTTAGGATTTGACAACACTTTATGTTCATCTAAAATGGAGATACTGTCAGCTCTGAAGTTAAATAAATATGCTTTTACATGTAGAACCTGAAACAGCAATATGCTTGTTAACAGAACAACCTGTTTAAATTTTTTTATCTAAATAGAGGACGATCTGTTAATCTGTCTTTTTATTTCTCACCTACAGGTTCTTTATTTAATCTCCATTTTATTTTATAGACCTGTTGACTTTTGCTTCTGACTGTGAGTGGAAGGGCCAGTGTGACTTTGGCATTGGGCCAATGTGGATCTGACTTACAGGCTTTTCCACTGAGTTTTATCAGCTCGACTCGACTCTTCTTTACTTGATTGTTTTTGTTTTCCATCAGGGATTGTACCTTGTACCCAGCTCAGTTTTATGTATAACCTCCGACGGGGTTCCAAGTGAGCTGAGATGCAGTGTTCATTTTGACCACATTTTTTAATTTAGTTTTAGTTATAGTGTTTTGCCTAAAATATATTTTAGTTTTAGTCATAATTTGGTAATCTAAATTGTTTTAATTTTAGTCTAGTTTTAGTTGATGGAACTTCACAACATCTCAGTCGATGAAATCTACTGTAAGTTTAGTCGACTAAAATATGAAGTGCAAAGGGTAAGGCATTTTTTTATGTTTCCTTGAATTTCTGAAGTCATGTTTTACTCTTGGATAAAATGAAACATCTAATAACCCTTTATTGAATGCTAGTGAAATTTGAGTGTATAAATTAAAGAAACAAATTTAACTTTTGTGTGAAATGCAGTCACCTTTATTTAGGCTACCTGGCAGAGCATCTCAGTTACAATACCAGAACTGACAACAAACAGTGAACCTACTCTACATGAATATATTAATTCATAAGGAGAGTAGCTCTGATTGGATCGATCCCCAACTTATCCCACCACCATGAAGCTAAGGCAGCTGTGATTGGATGTCCCTCTTAACTCATCCAACCTTTCCACACAACCAAAGTAGCTGATTGGATATATTCCTAACTTGTCTCTACTTTCTACATGACCAAATTAGGTCTGATTGGATTAAGTCTCTGTCAAATATTTTAGTGTAGTTTTTATTTGTTGACGAAAATGTTAATGTTAATTATATTTTTTGGGCCAGTGACACACAAAATAAATCACATACTAAGATTTAAAGAGGTACTGATAAAGTCTTTACTGTAATGAAACACGGAGCAGGTTGTATCCAAACCGTGCAGTGAAGCAGATACCACAAATAGAAAGGACCATTAGTATTGACTTTGATTCCGTTATTTCTATATAGAAAAAATCGTTTAGCTTTGCAGCACAGCATTGAATATCAGGAGTGATGTGTATTTACCATTATTGCCGCTAAAACATTTGCAGGCAAACACTTTTTCAAACAGAAAATCACCAGGAATTGATCACGGGATTGTTGAAGTATCGGATCGATAAGCAGAACTGTCAATAGCATTGTTATCAATATAGTCTTATCAATTCTTATCCCTATTTAAAATCAAGTTATATCATTTATCACTTTTCAGCTGAAAATGTTTGTGGTATTTCATTTTTCCATTTAGTTAAAGAATATTCCAGGTATAAACTTTGTATCCTCTTGCAACTTAAAGTTCAAATGCATATCATGTGTCATCATTAAGCTACAAATAACATGAAGATATTTTTTCTGAATTTTAACTGCTACACTTATTACCAAAGCTCGTCTCTTGAGTATAAGCCTGCATGATATGAGAAAAGGTGTGCTTGATAATACAGTTCATATCGCTATAACTATATGAACTGTGGTGATTAAACAAGAGAACAAAAGTGCCTTTGACCTTTAACTTAGTGCTCTCATATATTCCACCTGCTTTATGAAACAGCCACAACGGCAATATGATTTGATCCCAAAGAAGTCAAAGAGACTTTTTTTTTTTGCAGAAATAGATAAAAGGTGTTTTATAGCTAACTTTATCCTTTCCTGACTTCAACAGAAGGTGTGAAATCCAGCCCATTTCCCCTAGAAAGTTTGTTTTACTGTGTTAAAAAGTTTATTTATTGTAAAGAATGCGCACTGTCATGATGTGTTCATTGCAACAGTTAAAAAATGATAAAATTGTGATTTTTTTTTCACAGCCTTTGCAACAATAGAGTGTTGTCCTTTATAAAACAACATCCTTGATTTATTATGAGCAGGAGTTTCTGGTTAGGGTCAGATTTACAGTATAAATCAACAATCAATACTCAACAGTTTATATTAAATCCATATTCCAGAGGCTTGTTACAAGAGCAACTCTGTAAAAGAAAGATCACCTTTTAATGCCTGAACGTATGAGCAGTGAGCTCCTCCTACACATTTTCTGGGGACTGTAATTTACTGTAGGTTTGGGAGGAAACCACGGGGAAGGTGGGGTAGAAGGAGAGCTATAAATAGATGACAGAGACAGCAAGCTCAGGAAAGTCAGTGTCAAGAACGGAAAAAGATTGTGTAAATAGAAAAGTTCACTGGAATGAGCTGTTGAATCCATCCTAAAAATTAAGGACATATTTTCAATTATACTTATGCAACAACATTGAGAAGAGAGGTCTAAAAAGGCACATCTGTTAAAATGAACCCAGGACAATTGTGATTTTCCAGTGAAGTTTAAAATCTGTATTTATCTGCAAAACATGCAGACATTTTTGGAATGAAGAAGGTAAAACATCTGTGCAGATTTCAGGACCCTAATTTAGACTTCACTGTGCCCTCATTGGCCTCCTCCTACATTTAGTGCCAAGCTAAAACTTTCCTCTGTTAAATGATGATTTCTTTAAATTAAACATGGTTTGTTCACATGTAATCTCTGACTGAACATTTTCACGTTAGGTGCGAATACATGCTCACTAAGTGTGGGTGACACATCTCTGACAAGTAAAACTAAAGTATAATACATTTCTGCAAAAGCTGTTGTTATTTACACTTCATTTACTGAAAACAGTAGCTATTTTATTTCCATTTATGCACAACTGAAAAGATTTTGTATGGAGGCATCATCAGATAACCATTGAACAAGTAACCAGTAAAATAAAATTTAGTTCATTAGTATTGTCAAACACATTCATGCTGTCTTATACACATTTCAATGCCACTGACGCATCAGTGAGAGCAACTTGGGGTTAAGTGCCCAAGGACACATCAACAGCCAGAGAGCGCCGACTATGCAAAAAATACAAAAAGGAAACTGGAAAAACCTCCTATTATTCAAACCTTTTATTCTGACCCTGTCCCTGTGGTGCTTTGTATGAAGTTCCTTATTAAAACAGATCTCTAATGTTGCATCTTAAAGTAAAAACAGGAGGCAGAATAGCTTTAAAAAAAAAAGTATTAAAAAGGTTGCTGGATTGACTTTTTGGTTGGTTTTAGCCTTTCTGTGTGAAGTGTGCTTGTTCTCCCTGTGCATGTGTGAAGGCACTCTGGAGGAAAACCACACAGGGTCAGTGGGAGGAAGCCAGAGTGCCCACAGAGAACCTGTGCATGCATGGGGAGAACAGAACTGCAAACTCCACACGAAGGCCTTGATGGACGACCCAGCATGCCTCTTGCTGTGTGGCACGAGCCTGCACAACTGTGGCACCTTCATCGTTAGGGTTAGGATTAGAATTAGGGTTAGGACTCAAATTCATTGTCATTACACATGCACAGGTACAGAGTAATGAAAAGGTGTTTGGCATCCAAACCAGAAGTGCAATGTTATATACTGTGATATACATAAGGTGCGTGATTATATATTTATATGTATTTACAGGAGGAAAAATAAAACAAGAGATTATAGCCATGTTATTAACAACCTGAAGACAATGTTTCGAAATGATCACAATATTGAGCTATGTTATTCCACATTAGTAGTGTGACGAAATATATGATGATTTTGGTAATGGCAGATAATAGCCTAAAAAGTTTAATATTGACATCAACAGGTGTCAGAATATCAGACATAAATATTGGCCATATACTGTAAACCCCATAACTTCTCAGCAGAAGGTATAATTGTCCCAAAACAGAGACAGACACACGTCCACACCCACAGGGAATTAAGAGACACTGATTCACTTGATAGTCTTTAGTCTTCACTGAATGATAACTTTCATTGATTCTCTGCAGCCTTTGCATAAATGTTCAGTTTTTGGCTGCACAAGGTCAAGGTCACTGTGTCCTCAATGAGTGAGATTTTCGACAAATCATACAACTACAAAAAAGAAAAAAACAGACTTCTTTTAAGACCCACAAATACACTTTTACTCCCAGGCCTTTATAATAACAGAAAATTATGTAAATCGATGTTAAGCTGAGTTGTGAAATAAGGGCTGTTGTGAATGCATGCTGTCCACCTTAGACTATTTTTATTCAGAATGTGAAGCAGTCCTCTGGATTAATGCAGTTTAGTCAGAGTCTGATTTCCTCTTAAAGGGCTGACCTAATCGTTCCCTCACTCTCCTCAATCAGCTGATCTGATGTTTCCCAACACATAGCAGAACTAGACAGATAACTGGGAAATGAAACAAATGACATTAGTATAATTCAAGTTAAGTTATAGGAGACACAAAAACTTCTCAGTGTTTCATTTTGAACTTCAGAGGTTTTGACCAAAATGTTATTTAATGCTCTTCATATATTGTCGGGGTTTGGTTTAAAACTTGATCACCAACAATACCAGAAACTGTGCTGCAGTCATTATCACAATATTAAACAATATAGTTCCATATTAGTGGTGTGACAAAATATTTTTTTCATCTTTACATGTGCAATAAGATTAGGCATGCACATTTTATCAGGATGATTTTAGTTTTTGGAGATAATAGCCCGGTGTAAAAATTCCATCTGTAAATATTTGCCAGAAATACAGCAGAGTAGTAACTGGTTTATCCTCTTAAAGTGCTCCCAAAAATTATTTGGATTTAGTTGTTTATCTACATCAATCTGAGGTTAAATTGTGTAGACCTTTACTACACTCACACCTTTTTGATTTATCCAAAAATATTTCTAACTGATCTCCTGTTAAAAAATAAAAAAAAAACAATGACAATGTATTTGTTAAAAGATCATTTCCCACACACTGTAGAGATAAAAAAATGTCCCTCATTGATTAATCTGGCACCGAATTTTGTGCAGAAATCATCGTAGACCAGCTTATAAGTGTGATTCGTGAAATATGCATATTTGGACAATCCCAGCCTATGAATGATGATAGATGCAGCGGCTGAAAACAATCACCACTTAAATAAAAATTCCCAACTAAGCTCAGAATTGTGACATGGAGAGGGGTAGTGTGGTAAAAAGGAGGAAATTTGTCTAAGATCCTGACATCATCACAGGAGAGGAAGAAGATAATTAATACTGTTGTGTGGTTCTCTACACAGTGAGGTTAATGGGAGTCAGAGACATAACGTCTGCAAACGAGCGCTGGAAATCAGTTTCTGTTTGATCAGACTTTCTACTGCCCAGACAAACATATTTTATTAACTGTTTTTGTGTGTTCAGGGATTTTAACAGACCCCCAATAAAGCAACTGATCGAAGAACATTTTACAGATGAATAGAAACCAAACCCTCACAGTGAAAGACGGTTTTTATATCTAAGGTTATAGTTCATCATCATTAGAGAGGGGACGGTGGGGAATCAATGCACTCTGAAGGCACATTGAGGCTGCTTAGAGAGAAATAATCTGTTAATAGACCAACAACAGACTGACGTGATCTACTATAAACTATAGCTATAGCTGCAGTGCCCAGCATAAATGAGTACACCCCCTATTAAAAGTAATGTATTAATCAATATCTAAATGAACAAAAGAACAATTTCCAAAGTTTTGACAAAGCTGAGTTTAACTTAACGTTTTCTTTACCATAAGATGAAAATAAGGGTAATATGAACTAAAATTTAGCTTTGCTCCCACCCCTTTGATTGGGGTGTACTCATTTTTGCATCCTGATCTTAAATTGAGAAAAATACTTTTTTGTGTGCAACTTAAAAAAATCTTGTTTGCAATCAATGGCCCACATTTGGGGGAGTATTTTGTGGTATAGTATGCCATAGAAAATGTTGATTTTGAAAGGAAACTACAGGTTTTCTGACAAATCTGAAGGGGTGTACTCATTTATGCTGAGCACTGCATAACTATAAAGTTATAAAGTTACTTTTACTTTATATTATCCGTTGACGTTTTGTTTATCTCCCCACATAGGGCTCCACAATGGCGTTGCAGGTTAGTGGTTGTGCCTCACAGCAAGAAGATTGCTGGTTTGACTCCCTGTGTTGACCAGGGTCTTTCTGTGCGGAGTTTGCATGTTCTCCTTCTGCCTGCATGGGGTTTTCTCCTGTGTTTTCCTCCTCCCACAGAACAAAAACATGCTCATTAGGTTAACTGGTAACTCTAAATTGTCCTTAATTGTGTGTGGAAATGGTTGTCTGTCTCTCTATGTGGCCTTGCGATTGGCTGGTGACTGGTTCAGGGTGTACCCCCTTCTTGCCTAGTGTCAGCTGGGATAGGCCTCAGCCCCTCGCAGCCCTGAAAGAGATAATCGGTATTGATGATGGATTGATGGGATAACTCCTCAAATCCGTGTGTAACTGCTCCCTCACTTTTGGTCATCCCACCCTCTCTCTCCTCACAGTGAAAGCCAGACTGCAGCACTTTTGTATCAAAGTTTGCTCTCCAAATGATGTTAAAAATGTGCATTTAAAGAACCCAATGTCATGATGCTTTATAAATAAATCCTAAACATTGCAGGTTTAATTGATCAGACTGATTGGTTTAAGATTTGGACTGAGCTGAGAAGAGCTGAAGAGCCCAGCAAAATGTTATTTTCTCTGGATGTTTTCTGTCTAATTACAACAGTTTTTAATTTCTCTGCTAAAATCTTCCACATTTTATTATTCAGAAAGAAAAGTTTAATTACTGAAAGCATCGTCTGAATGTGTTAAAGATGTCAGATGAAAGCTTCAACGCTCACCTTCCTTTAAAAACTGTATTTTTCACTGGAGGTGGAGTCTATTTGGATGATGTAACTTAAATCACTATTCGGTCAGTCAGTCAATGCACAGTGAGTATGAGATACAGATTCTTCCTCACAGACTTTATTTGCTGCAGTGTGAGTCCACTGAATGTAAACTTGTGTACATGAGTCCAGACCTGATGTGGGATTTGAGCATATCCTTCGCTCACGTTCAAACCAGGTTCAGTTTGATGAGCGATGATCTGTTGCAGCGTGTCACAATAAACACATCTCTGTCTTCAGTTTGAAACGGTTAATTCACAGACAGACTTGATTAATTGTTTCCTCTTTTGTAACTCAGCTTGGTCAAGAGGAAGTGGTTAGGCAGGGGGTATATTGCCTGAGCCCACAAACACGCACACATACTAGACAATCATACATAGAAATCAGTGTCACTGCTTAAAATCAGCAGAACTGATCACTGCGTTTAGAAACGATGAAACAGTAGACACATGGTTTTGTTTGTACTGGTTTGTAACCTGATATGTTTTTACTAAATGAACTTTCTCCTGTCCTTTTTCTGTAGCTGATCGACTCATTTGCCTGGGAAATCGGCACACTGAAGAAGGAAATGGGAAAAAAGACCAAACCAGCAGACAGAGACAACAAAACCAATCCTCCTTTTGGGTGAGTTTTCAGAATTAAAGTTGTTTAGTGTGCACTCCAGATCATGCAGTGCTGTTCTTCAGGGCTACCAGCAGAGGTCACTCTTTCCAGTCCTCTCGTGTTGTGTGATGTGTGGAGACTATTGTCATTCATATGTGTGGTCATTATGTGCGGTCAGATATGAGCATGGCTGAATGAGGAGGAGCTGGAGCAGAGTGTTTTGATTTACTCCTGTTAGTTACTTAATCAAATCAAAATGTGTGCGTGCAGAATCACTCTCTTAGTGGAGTATTTATTATGAATTTGTGATGATTCATCCTCTTGAAATCTGTCACTTCTGAAAAAAATCAGAAAGTATGAGGAACTGTCAGATCACTGATATGGAAGCAGCTTCCAGTCAGTGTGTCTGTTATGTAATGATAGAAAGCATGTAATCCGGTAAATACTGTTTATTGTTTTTTCAGCAGCTGGCAGCACATAAAACAGTATCACTACGTCATAAAAGAATTGTCAAAACATTTAGGTTTTTGTACAAACCCAATGCCAATGAAGTTGGGACGTTGTTTAAAACATATTAAAACAGAATACAATGATTTGCAAGTCCATTTTGACTTATACAATATACTAGACAAGATATTGAATTCAAACTATTAAACCTAATTGGTTTTTTTTCCAATATTCACTCATTTTGAATTTGGTGCCTGCAACACCTTCCAAAAAAGTTGAGACAGGGGCATGTTAACCTCTGTGTCACATCACCTGTCTCTTCAACAACACTCCATAAGTGTTTGGGAACCGAGGACACTAATTGTCGTAGCTGTGTAGATGGAATTCTTCGACGTTTGTTCTCCATAGTCTGGGGTCCAGTCTTTGTTTGTTTTGTTTGTGTTGGCTGTGAACCACTGAATTCAGTCAATCACCTCACTTTTGTGTTTATTAACAGTTCTGATGTATTTTAGCTTGAATTTGGCTTCCAGGCTCTGTCCTCATACAGGTTTTCTTTACATGTGGTGTTTTAGTAGTGATGAAATAGTCTCTGAACTCCCCTGTCACATCCTACAAGTGGAAGCTGAAATGATGGCGATATGGCCTAAAAATACAATCCCTGATTTTTTTCCCACAACACTCGATTTATGATTTTAATTAATTTTTTCCCCTCTCAAAAAAAAACCTCCAAGTGACACAAAAATGACATGAATCAAATTTTGCCTGATTAATATATTCCCAAACCAAAAAGAATTTACTTCTTAAAGTTAAAGTGCATGTCATAAAATGTTGATTATGTAGTTTGTCTACAGAAACACTGAATCCTGAGGTATTTTCACAGAATATTAACATGACACTCTCTGATCAATTTAGCTTGAAACTACCCCTCCTGGAGCCACCACCTTATCGTGGTGGAGGGGTTTGTGTGCCCCAATGACCCCAGGAGCTATGTTGTCGGGGGCTTTATGCCCCTGGTAGGGTCACCCAAGGCAAATAGGTTCTGGGGGAGGGGCCAGACAAAGCGTGGCCCGAAGACCATTATGGAGAGACACAACATTGGATCCCAGTTTCCCTTGCCCGGACGCGGGTTACCGGGGCCCCACCCTGGAGCCAGACCTGGGGATGGGGCTCGATGGCGAGCGTCTGGTGGCCGGGCCTGCGCCCATGGGGCCCGGCCGGGCACAGCCCGAAAAGGCAACGTGGGACCCCCCTCCCATAGGCTCACCACCCGTGGAAGGGGCCAAGGTGGTCGGGTGCAGTGCGAGCTGGGTGGCAGCCGAAGGCGGGGACCCTGGCAGTCCGATCCCCGGCTGCAGAAGCTAGCTCTAGGGACGTGGAATGTCACTTCTCTGGTGGGGAAGGAGCCTGAGCTGGTGCGCGAGGTCGAGCGGTTCCAACTAGATATAGTTGGACTCACCTCGACACATAGCTTGGGCTCTGGAACCAGTCCTCTTGAGAGGGGCTGGACTCTCTTCCACTCTGGAGTTGACAATGGCGAGAGGCGCCAGGGCAGGGGTAGCAGTGCTTATTGCTCCAAGGCTCGGGGCCTGTACGCTGGGGTTTACCCAAGTAAGCGAGAGGGTAGCCTCCCTCCGCCTTCGGGTGGGGGGACGGAACCTGACTGTCGTTTGTGCTTATGCACCAAACGGCAGTTCAGAGTATCCACCTTTTTTAGACTCCCTAGAGGGGGTGCTGGAGAGTGCCCCTTCTGGGGACTCCCTCGTTCTTCTGGGGGACTTCAACGCTCACATCGGCAACGACAGTGCAACCTGGAGGGGCGTGATTGGGAGGAACAGCCCCCCCCGATCTGAAATCGAGTGGTGCTTTGTTACTGGACTTCTGTGCTCGTCACAGACTGTCCATAATGAACACCATGTTCAAACATAAGGGTGTCCATATGTGCACTTGGCACCAGGACACCCTAGGCCGCAGTTCGATGATCGACTTTGTAGTCATATCATTGGACTTGCGGCCGCATGTTTTGGACACTCGGGTGAAGAGAGGGGCGGAGCTGTCAACTGATCACCACCTGGTGGTGAGTTGGCTCCGATGGTGGGGGAGGATGCCCGTCAGACCTGGCAGGCCCAAGCGTGTTGTGCGGGTCTGCTGGGAACGGCTGGCAGAGTCTCCCATCAGAAAGAGTTTCAACTCCCACCTCCGGGCGAAGTTTGACCATGTGGCGGGGGAGGCAGGGGCCATTGAGTCCGAGTGGGCCTTGATCTGGGCCTCTATTGTTGAGGCGGCTGATCGGAGCTGTGGCCATAAGGTCGTCGGTGCCTGTTGTGGCGGCAGCACCCGAACCTGCTGGTGGACACTGGCGGTGAGGGATGCCGTCAAGCTGAAGAAGGGGTTTTATCAGGCCTTTTTGGCCAGTGGGACTCCGGGGGCAGCTGACAGGTACCGGCAGGCCAAGCAGAATGCAGCTTCGGTGGTTGCCAAGGCAAAAACCCAGGCATGGGAGGAGTTCGGTGAGGCCATGGAGAACGACTTTTGGATGGCTTCGAAGAGATTCTGGACCACCATCTGGCGTCTCAGAAGGGGGAAGCCGTGGGCTGTCAACACCGTCTATGGTGGGGATGGCGCGCTGTTGACCTCGACTCGGGACGTCCTGGCTCGGTGGAAAGAATACTTCGAAGACCTCCTCAATCCTACCAGCACGTCTTCCAGTGCGGAAGCAGACCTGGGGGACTCTGTGGTGGACTCTGCTATCTCTGGAGCTGAGGTCGCCGAGGTGGTCAAAAAGCTCCTCGGTGGCAGGGCTCCGGGGGTGGACGAGATCCGCCCGGAGTTCCTCTGGATGTTGTGGGGCTGTCATGGCTGACACGACTCTGCAACATCGCGTGGACATCGGGGGCAGTACCACTGGATTGGCAGACTGGGGTGGTGGTCCCCCTTTTCAAGAAGGGGGACCGGAGGGTGTGCTCCAACTACAGGGGGATCACACTCCTCAGCCTCCCTGGGAAGGTCTATTCAGGGGTACTGGAGAGGAGGGTCCGCCGGATTGTCAAACCTTGGATTCAGGAGGAGCAATGTGGTTTTTTGTCCTGGCTGTGGAACTATAGACTAGCTCTATACCCTGCATAGGGTCCTCCAGGGTGCATGGGAGTTTGCCCAACCAGTCTACATGTGTTTTGTGGACCTGGAGAAGGCATTCGACCGTGTTCCTCGTGGGGTTCTTTGGGGGGTGCTAAGGGAGTATGGGGTAGCGGACCCCGGATACGGGCCGTCTGTTCTCTGTACGACCGGTGCCAGAGCCTGGTCCGCATTTCCGGCAGTACATCAGAACCGTTTCCAGTGAGGGTTGGACTCCGCCAGGGCTGCCCTTTGTCACTGGTTCTGCTTATTACTTTTATGGACAGAATTTCTAGGCGCAGCCAGGGCGTTGAGGGGTTCCGGTTTGGTGACCTCAGGATCGGGTCGCTGCTTTTTGCAGATGATGTGGTCCTGTTGGCTTTGCCAGACCGAGACCTACAGCTCTCACTGGATCGGTTCGCAGCTGAGTGTGAAGCGGCTGGGGTGAGAATCAGCACCTCCAAATCTGAGTCCATGGTCCTCGCCCGGGGGAGGGTGGAGTGCCCTCTCCGGGTCGGGGATGAGATTCTACCCCAAGTGGAGGAGTTCAAGTACCTCAGGGTCTTGTTCACGAGTGGAGGAAGGATGGACCGGGAGATCGACAGGCGGACCGGTGCGGCGTCGGCAGTGATGCGGACTCTACACCGGTCCGTCGTGATAAAAAGGGAACTGAGCCGCAAGGCAGAGCTCTCGATTTACCACTCGATCTTCACTCCTATCCTCATATACGGTCACGAGCTTTGGGTAGTGACCGAAAAAACACGATCGCAAGTACAAGCTGCCAAAATGAGTTTCCTTCGCAGGGTGTCCGGACTCTCCCTTAGAGACAGGGTCAGAAGCTCGGTCATCCGGGAGGGGCTCGGAGTAGAGCCGCTGCTCCTCCGCGTTGAGAGGAGCCAGATGAAGTGGCTCGGGCATCTGGTTTGGATGCCTCCTGGATGCCTCCCTGGTGAGGCGTTCTGGGCACGTCCCACTGGTAGGCGGCCCCGCGGAAGACCCAGGACACGCTGGAGGGACTATGTCTCTCAGCTGGCCTGGGAACGTCTCGGGTTCCCCCGGGAGGAGCTGGACGAAGTAGCTGGGGAGAGGGAAGTCTGGGCTTTCCTGCTCAGGCTGCTGCCCCGACCCGACCACGGATAAGCGGAAGAAGATGGATGGATGGATGGATGGAGCCTTGAAACTAAGTTTTAGTTGATTTTTTGTGCATTTAGATTGATAATTATTAATGTAATTTTGGTTCTGGATGGCCATTTTTGCAAATGGTTGTTAATTATTAGAATAAAAAGAATTGTGATGAAATAAGATTGTGCTACTGCCATAAAAAATCATGATCACCCACCCCTAATTTTCAGTAGACAGTATATGCAGAACTTATTGCTTTTGTTTGTTACCTCTAAAATGCTAAAAAATTAGGATGTTAGGATTTTTGTAATCCTGATAACAAACAAACAAATCGCTCGTTGTTTTGGGGACACGTAAAAATCCCCGCTGTGCATGTTCATCTGTTCGCTCTTGTTTTCAGGCTGGGCGAAGAGGTTGGAGGTCTCTTCCTGCCAGCTTCACCTTGCTCAGGGATCGGTGCAGGACATGCTGGAGCGAGAGACTCGGGCTACGACTCCCTCCATCGGCGGCTCAGCGTTCTGGACAGACTGGTGCACACACATGCTGTGTGGTTACAGCTGGGCCTCAGCCACCAGGACGCCACACGTCTGCTGCAGAGCCAACCTGCCGGGGTGAGGGAATGACAGAGAGCTCTGACTTCAGGCTTGTTAGAAATGTTCACAATCACTATCACAGAAATGCGTAAAATAATAATATTTCTCTACTGTGAAGTGGTTAAGAGCAGATCTGACCCGCTGAGTGGTGATGCTCTGATAAAGAGACTTTTAGCCTTTAAAGACAATCCTGCCACACTGATAACTCATTTTCACGGTTTGTTTCCTTTCAAAAGAACTTATAATTTCATTATTACCTCAGCCAAGGAGATTATGTATTTAATGATTAGTTTGTTTTTCTGTCTGCGAGCAGGAAAACTCAAAAAGGTCTCAACGGATTTTTATGAAATTTTCAGAATTTTCTGTGAATGTTGATCATGGCACAAGGTCAGAGGGGGAGTGGGACTCTGTTCAGCCCTGGACTTTCATGGTTTGGACCAGCCCACCCTAAATCACCACCTTAAAATGTAGATGTGATTTTGGCATTACTACTGTATTAGCTTAAAACAATGCCAAACTATCTTTGATCTTGTATTTTTTAAGAATTTATTTGAAAACTTGATGGTAAAGTTACTCTCTCTGTGTCAAATATACAGTTTCACTTGAAATCATTCTCATTTTATATATCTCGGGGCATTTTAGGTCATAGCCCAGATCTCAGCTGGGGGTCCAGCGGCTTATTCCCAATTAATTTTGGATTAAAAAAGTTCCACAGTGATTCTAGTTCATGTACTCTAAAAACGTTTTTTTGACTTGCTGTCACTCTTTCTCTGCCTTGTAAAATATTTTAGGAAACTGCAGCATTTTTTTCTAATTTACTCTTGAATATAACCATTTGAATGGACTCTGCTTCCATATTTTGTAACTCTGTTGCATATAATTTGATTAAATTCCTGTCAAAGACCAAAATAAGCACATTTATATATAATAGAGATGCAACGATCACTCTTCAATTGGCTGACTACGATTTCTGATTTTTTTTATGTCCTGACCTGCAGATACTGATTTTTCTCTCCAAAAGGCTTTAATCATGCAAAAATATGTTTTTTGTTTTGTGTATTTAATTATTAATTGATTTTAAATTTTTGGTTCAAGTTTGACTGTTCATACATTTTTTTATTCTCTTGTTTTGTAACTCAAGTAATCCATCATATAGTTCCCTTTTTCAAAAGCAACTTTCTGGAAAAACATTCAATTCTTTTTGACTTTTGTAACCAAAAAAATAATTAAGAAGAGCCCTGAGGCCTAGTCTCTGATAATCCAATTTATTTGCAGGTAGCATTAATTGTCAGACTAGAATAGTGCAGAATAATTATTGTAAAACCTGAATTATTTGTTTGGCTATAATGTGACATCAAATTACACAATTTTCTCACCCCTACATCATAATCTCAGTGCTCTATCTATTTTAATAGTATTAATGACTCAAAATGTATTAACATTTGAATGGTTTTCAGATAAAGGTGTTGGAGCTTGAGTTTGCAGACTCTGCAATCTTGTCAAAATATTATGATATTTTCTTTTGTTATTTGTTAATAAGAAAAATAGATATACTGTGCACAACGCACAGCAGGTTAATCTCAGTAATATTTGAAGGTTTTTCATCGTCTTTGTCAAATTAAAAATCTTTCACAAAAGGTATTTGACTCATTATAGCTCCATCCAAGTGAACACTGAAGTAAACTGATCGGATGTTTCCTCTGAATTGCAGACGTTTGTGGTGAGGAAGTCCACCAGCCTGCAGAGGAAAGTTTTGTCTCTACGCATGGACAAAGACTCTGAAGTTCCTGTCAGAGACTTCCTTGTGAAAGAGAGTCAGTACAGTAAGTATCTAGAAACTACCGATAACTCACTTTGTATTTTCTCTGTTTGTTTCCCTGTAGTGAAGAAGGCAATCAGGTTTCAAACACAAACTATTAGAGCTGGGAAAAGTGAGCTGGTTATCTCAGGAAATATGCACATATTTTGTGGTGAAGTATGTCCGTGTCCGCCCCTCTGGGGCTGCTGTGGTTTTAGGTAAGAATAAAATTTGGCCGAGTTCCTCCAGTGGAAAAGCTGGACCACTCTAAACAAGCAGCTCAGGGTTTCCTTCTGAGAAAGTTCTTGTTGTCGTCATGCTAGCATGGGCAGAAACCTGCAATTATCTTCCAAGCCTGAGTGATTTTGACCCACTTACAGTAGGAAATAAGCAGTGTCCACATGCAGCTGAAGGATCTGAAATGTGATGTACCGCTGTTTTATCAGGATGAGCAGAAACTTTCAGTCCAAGGCCTAACATTTTCTTCTTCATGGTTATGTTTATCCATTAAAGCATCTTATTGACTTCAAATTAAGTTGTCCATCCTTCCATCCATCCATTTTCTATGCAGCTTGTCCCTTTCGGGGTCTAGGGTGTTGGAGCCTAACCTACCTGATGTTGGGCAAGAGGTGGGGTACTTCCTGAATCGGTTGTCAGCCAATCACAGGGCCACATAGAAAGAAAGACAACCATTCACACTCATACCTACAAGCAATTTAGGGTCACCTGTTTACCTGATGGGTATGTTTTTGGTCTGTGGGAGGAAGCCGAAGTGCCTGGAGAGAACCCACTAATGCACAGGGAGAACATGCAAACTCCACACAGAAAGGCTCAGACCAACACAGGGATCAAACCAGCAAACTTCTTGCTGTGAGGCATGTGCACTACCTGCTGTGCCACGGTGCTGCCCCAAATAAAGTTGTGTCATATTTCATCTTCAGTGTGATCAGCTTTGTAAAACAATCAAGAAATTTTTGACTCTTGTCTTCCAGAGTAATCATGGTTTACATGTTATATTTAGACTGTCCAAGACAAAAAACTTAAAGATTCAGACTGTTGTGCTGTTCAGTGAAACTTAACTTCATGCAGCTCTGGTTTGTCTTGAAGTGATAAGTCAGCATCATCAGGGTGGGTTTATGCGAGCAGAAACGGGGAAGTGGGAGTGAAACTAATCTCCAAACCAAAGAGACCGTCTGAGGTTGCCTGGTGTCTGCCTCTCTCCCAAACACAACAGAAGAAAAACATCTACATTTGATATTTTATGGTGAACTGAAACCAGCTCCAGGCCTTGTAGGACCTTTGGGGACACATGACCACTGTTGTGTCACTACAGTGGACAACAGAAGTACCTCTGATGCTGAGAGGCTTCAGGGTATTTTAAGCCCTTTTCCCATACGCAGCTCTCAGATTATCAGGATAAAATTAGGACGGGATGCCAATCAGCTGCACACAACGTCAAACATGTGTGGCAGAGGTCAGTGTTCATAATATGATAGTGGAGGAACAATTTTATCACAATTTATACCCTAACTTCAGTGTTACATGTTAAAAAAGTGTATCAACAGCATTGATTAAAGAGTTGAGAGCAGCACTGTAGCACACAGAAGTGAATGTGAAGCAGCGTCACTACGAGCACGATGATTAAACTGGGGAAAGAAAGCTGCAGTGTTTTGGCTCAGTATCCAACAGCAGCTCAAGACGGCTCTTTGTGTGCTTCAGAGACCCGATGGTGATCGTTTTAGAGCAGATGATTTACAGAACTTTGACGACCTGTGCTGTGAAAACTCTTTAAAATGTCCAGATGGACGTTTGAGTTTGTGTTAATCCACTTACAATCAGGCAAACTTCTCCTGCTGCAGCAGTTGTTTTGATCCGTCCTGTCAAGTCTCCCTTTTCTGGTTGGACAGCATGATGTCTTCAGCCTTCCCTACATGCCTCAATGTATTCCAGAGGCTATTCAACGCTGCATTCAAACATCAGCTCACTCAGACTTTACTAGGGGGACCCGAGGAAATGACCCGGGAGATGTCAGAGTGAAAAACTTGGCTGTTTACGTTCACACATACGGCTCACCCGGGTAAAGTCTGGATAATTGCAGGTTTTTTTGCAAGTGCGATGGGGTTATTGTCATTAATTACATGGGAGGTGCATTTTGGAGCCAAAGTTAATACATGGAACAAAAATATCATTGACTCTGTAAAGCTGCATCCACATGTCAACAAATACCAGCTGATGTTTTAATGTGTTCAATACAGGTCGGCATAGCTAAAGCAGAGAGAAACATACTGGTGGATTATGACTCCTCTCTTTAGTGATGCAAAGAGTGTTTTTAGCAGCTTTCACATTTTTTTCATCGTTTAACATTTTTTGGAAAATCAATAATTACCTGCACCTTTGTTAATGCAATGTCACCAGTTTGATTTAACCCAGTTTAATTTCAGTTCAGCTAGATGCTGCTGTATTGTGATTATTAAAATAACCTCTCTTTCCATGGTTGTTATTGATTATACCTCCAAAATAACCACCTTCACAGCCATATAAAGAAGAGGACCCTCTTGAAAACCAGATGCCATACCTCAAGGGGTAACCTCTAATAAATTTGTATTCAGCGAGACAAATATGATGTGGACAGATTTATGATTGGCCCATGAATCTTTAGCTACCTTCAGTTCTTACTTTAGTCCCTGTGTCTCTGTGCACCTCCCTTCCTTCACCCACAACCCCAACACAGCTTCAGTGGACGGCTGTTGAACGTGAGACTGACTCCACTCAAGATCTCCAACTGCTAAGCAGAGGGTTTTTCTTGCCACCTTTCATGTAAGCCTCCTACAGGTGCACTGCAGTTTGGACCAGTGCTTCACTCATGGTGACTTGTCCATTGGATTGCTAGACAGAGAAGCATGATTGGTCACTCCAGAGAACACATCTCCATTGCTCTGGAGTCCAGCAGTGTGCTTTACACCACTGCATCCAGCGCTTTGCATTGCACTTGGTGATGTGAGGCTTGGATGCAGCTGCTTGGCCATGGAAACTCATTCATGAAGCTCTCTACGCACTGTTCTTGAGCTAATCTCAAGGCCACATGAAGTTTGGAGGTCTGCAGCCGTTGACTCTGCAGAACGTTGGCGACCTCTGTGACGTATGACCCTCAGCACCCGTTGACCCCGCTCTGTGATTTTACATAGCCTACCACCTCATGACTGAGTTGCTATCGTTCCCAATCACTTCCACTTTGTTATAACACCACTAACAGTTGGAATATTTAGTACTGAGGACATTTCATGACTAGACTTCTTGCACAGACGGCATCCTATGACAGTACCCCGCTGGGATTCACTGAGCTCCTGAGGAAGACCCATTCTTTCACAAATGTTTGTAGAAGCGGTCTGCATGCTGAGGTGCTTGATTTTATACACCTGTGGCCATGAAAGTGATTTGAACACCTAAATTCAGTGATTTGGATGGATGAGTGAATACTTTTGACAATAAAGTGTATGTGTATCTCTAAAATGAAGAGTTTGTCTTCAGCCTGCTCTTGTCTTGAGATAACATTTGTTATGAATTCCCTCTAAACACACTGATTGATTGATCGACCAGTTTTAATTTTATGAAGCATCTCCATTTCCAGTAATGCACAGTGCTGGATATGATTGACACCAGCCTACACAATGGGAGGAGTTTGGTGAGGCCATGAAGAATGACTTCTGGACGGCTTTGAAGAGATTCTGGACCACCATCCAGCATCTCAGGAGGGGAAAGCAGTGTGCTGTCAACATTGTCTGTGGTGGGGATGGTGCGCTGTTGACCTCAACTCGGGACGTCGTGGGTCGGTTGAAGGAATACTTCGAAGACCTCCTTAATCCCACCAGCACGTCTTCCTGGGGGACTCTGTGGTGGGCTCTCCTGTCTGGAGCTGAGGTTGCCGAGGTGGTCAAACAGCTCCTCGGTGGCAGGGCTCCAGGGGTGGACGAGATCCGCCCGGAGTTCCTCAAGGCCCTGGATGTTGTGGGGCTGTCATGGCTGACACGACTCTGCAACATCGCGTGGACATCAGGGGCAGTGCCACTGGATTAGCAGACTGGGGTCGTGGTCCCTCTTTTCAAGAAGGGGGACCAGAGGGTGTGTTCCAACTACAGGGGGATCACACTCCTCAGCCTCCTTGGTCAGGTCTATTCAGGGGTACTGGAGAGGAGGGTCCACCGGATTGTCAAACCTTGGATTCAGGAGGAGCAATGCAGTTGTCGTCCTGGTCGTGGAACTGTGGACCAGCTCTATACCCTCCATAGGGTCCTCGAGGGTGCATGGGAGTTTGCCCAACCAGTCTACATGTGTTTTGTGGACCTGGAGAAGGCATTTGACCGTGTCCCTTGTGGGGTCCTGTGGGGGCTGCTCTGGGAGTATGGGGTAGTGGACCC
The DNA here is from genome assembly GCA_037902135.1 of Cetoscarus ocellatus. NCBI lineage: Eukaryota > Metazoa > Chordata > Actinopteri > Labriformes > Labridae > Cetoscarus > Cetoscarus ocellatus. The sequence continues at coordinate 742,797 of JBAMNC010000052.1, read as the reverse complement.
CCTGATGTGGGCCGTCCATTCTCTGTACCACCGGTGGCAGAGCCGGGTCCGCATTGCCAGCAGTAAATCGGAATCGTTTCCAGTGAGGGTTGGACTCCGCCAGGGCTGCCCTTAGTCATCGATTTTGTTCATCACTTTTACGGACAGAATTTCAAGGCGCAGCCAAGGTGTTGAGGGGTTCCGGTTTGGTGACCTCAGGATCGGGTCGCTGCGATGCGGACTCTGCACCGGTCCATCATGGTAAAAAGGGAACTGAGCCGCAAGGCAGAGCTCTCGATTTACCACTCGATCTTCACTCCTATCCTCATATACGGTCACGAGCTTTGGGTCCTGACCGAAAAAACACGATCGCGAGTACAAGTGGCCAAAATGAGTTTCCTTCGCAGGGTGTCCGGACTCTCCCTTAGAGACAGGGTCAGAAGCTCGGTCATCCGAGAGGGGCTCGGAGTAGAGCCGCTGCTCCTCCGCATTGAGAGGAGCCAGATGAAGTGGCTCGGGCATCTGGTTAGGATGCCTCCTGGACGCCTCCCTGGCGGGGTGTTCAGGGCATGTCAACCGGAAGGCGGACCCGGGGAAGAGCCAGGACATGCTGGAGGGACTATGTCTCGCAGCTGGCCTGGGAACGCCTCAGGATCCCCTGGGAAGAGCTGTTCCCGAGACTCCTCTGATAATCACACAGCTGATGTCTTTCTGAATTTGTCCAGTTTTCTCTACAGTTAATGATTAAACGGTACTTTCATTTCTGGTAATGTGTTTTCACATCATGCTACTGTCTGTCAGATTTATGGTGACCTGCATACTTCAGATTAAACTAACTTCTTCCTCTATTGTCATTCAGATGTGTGTGAAAGTAGCACACCTTTTCTGACTTGGTCATGTTTATTTTTAGTTATCTGAAAAGCTGGGATTTTCCTGCAGTCTCAACAGCACACCTCTTTATTCTAACCTTTCTTCCTCCTGTTGTGTGAGCAGACATTTGTCTTTGTCAGCTCCAAACTGGAATTTCCAAATGCTTACAGAGTGAGAGTTTGTGCATGTGAATCATTGCCCACGGCAGCCCTCACTGTCTTCACCTGTTGAAGCTGACTAGGACTTAAAGTTTTAGACTGAGGACGTCTCTACTAGCACCTGCAGAGAACGATAAACAAGAACAATCATACTATTACAGTAAATACAGACTTAACAGAAGATAAACAATGAGAGAAAAGGCTGTTATCATCTCTAACACTTAATGATTTTCTCCGTGCATAGTCGTAAATCAGTCAGACATAAATCACGGTCTGTTCTGTGGGAGATTTAGAGAAGTGTAGTTTGAACATTGAGAACAAACTTTAGGAAAAGGAAAGCACTGAACCTGCTTTGGCTTTTATCATTTCTTATGCAGAGGTCACACTGTCACAGTGTCAGGTTAGGTGATTATACTTTAACTCATGCTGTGACTTGGCTGACAGGCATGACAGACTTACTCGACTGCACCTGAATACATGTTACAACCAGAGTGATGACACGTGCAGAAGAGGCAACACTGAAGTCAGCAAATCAACAGACTGTGTTTACACGGCTGCACTTTTAACTTTGCAAACTTCATTATAAATGATATGTTAGCTTGATGCTAAGTGCCTGTAGTTCTGCACAGAGGCGTCAGAGTGCCTCTGCCATTTATCTTGAACATGTTTCATTTTTCAGTTTGTCTGCAGCACATCATAAAGGCAGGGATGTTGTTTTCAGAGCTTGAATATTTTACTCACTGCCTCATAGTTCTGTCTTAAGGCAACAAATTTGATTTGTTCACGTCTATGAATGTTACACATGCAGAGTCTCTGTGCCCAAGTACTAAGCTGATGCTACCAGGTAGTGTCTTGGATATTTGCTTCTCTCTTGGCTGAGTATATGCTGAACATGTTTAATCTTGCAGTGCAGATGGATCTGCCTGATTCACTGTCTGTGACCAGGCAGATCCATCTTGCCAACAACGACTGTAAGTTCTGCATGTTCTCCCCATGCATGTGTGGGTTACCTCTGGGCACTCCAACTTCCTCCCACAGACCAAAGACATGCTTAGTAGGATTATTGATGACTCCAAATTGCCCTTAGGTATGAGGATGCATGAATGGTTGTCCGTCTTTCTATGTGGCCCTGCAACCGGCTGACGACCAGTTCAGGGTGTACCCTCCCTCTTGCCCCTCTCACCCAATGTCAGCGAGGATAGGCTCCAGCCCAGAATCGATAAAGGAATTGTTAAAGAATTTAATCAATAAGCAGAATTGATAATGGCATTGGTATTGATACGATCTGATCAATTCCTGTCCCTATCCTTTTCTGTCTTTTATCTTAAAGTACTTGTTTGAAAGTTGAGAATCAATGTTAATTCAGTCATTCTTGAAAAAGTTAACCTTTGGGTGCTCCAGCTGTTGTGTCTGTTTGCCAGCCTTCTGCCAGTCTAACAAGTTCAAACATGATATTTGATTGTGTAATCATGATGATTTAATACACTTGATTTTGTAATACTTAACACTTTTACCCCGACAGCTCAGGGTGTTTGTTGCAAGCTTAACAAGTTGTTCTTTGCTTCCACAGCTTTTTCTCTGGAAGGATCAGGCCTGAGCTTTGCAGACCTTTTCCGTCTGGTGGCTTTTTGCTGCATCAGCAGGTGAGTTCATCATTTGGAGTGGCTGTAATTACACTAAATTATTTACACCACATTGGCGTGATCCCACTCCACCCAAAAATCTACAGGATCTCTAACTATCCCATTTCTTTCTACAAGTTCACACAGGTTCTTGCAAAATGTTACTGATAACAGATTATCAAGCACATTGTAAAGGGTCCATTTTGGGTGTTTTTTGCATGATACTTTTGTGTTAAAGAAAAAAGTTTGCTTTTCTTAAACTAACAAGGTTTTAAAGATAGATATTAGAAGAATGTAAACAAGGAAGAGTCCAAATTCCAAGCAATACTCAACTTCTTTCCCACGAAACCAGTGGTGCAATATGTTCCTTTATACTGGCTGGTTTCATTTAAAAGCAGGAAGCTTTTTAATTTTGTGGTATTTGATGCTAATGTTTGCTGTAAATACCAAAGTAACACTATTGAGAAGAAGACGGTGCAGTGATCTTTAAAATAGTGCGCAATTACCCTGACATTTTGTTATAAACAAACTAAAATTAGCAAAATTACATAAAGCAGTCATACCCTTCTGCACAGTGCATAGCCTATTCTCTATGCCTGCACTTTGTCTGATTTCTCAATGGCAAGGCTAAGATGACTGACAGCCCCTGTGGATTATGTACTTACTAGTGACAAGGACCTCGTACAGCCACACTTAAATGATGCTTAACAGCCTCTCAGACCCTGTTGATACCATACTTTAACTTTAGTTGTAGGCATTCTGATACCAATTGATAATCCTTATTACTTTATGTGAACGTGTCTCAAAATGTAATAAAAGCAGTCTGATATCTGTCTGTGCAGTCTTATGAACACGATTTAAACACACAATTTAGATGCTGATGACTGAGGTCTTGAATGATCAGTTTGTCTATAAAACTTTCTGTCATAGTTGCACCAGCTGATTTGTTGAATCTGTCACATTTCCTCCATCTCTGCACTGACCCTACTCGTCATGTGTGGCCTGCAGCTTGCGTCTGTGTTTCTTTATTTCAAGATAATTTGCACAACTGAAGAACTGAAGCTATACCTCCAGCATTAGAGCTCCTGCCCTTTTAAGACAAAGATGGGGAGAGGGAGAAGTCCTGTTGCTTGGGACATTTTGTCTTGCACATAGAAGTTCTCGATCACACTGGAGACTTGTTAAACACACTACAGGCCAAATAAAGCATGAAAAAAAGCACATGGGCTCCCCAATGAATTGGTTGCATTGCGTCCACACTCAGTGAGTTTGTAATCTGAATGTCAAAATGAGTTTTTAATCCATGTTAATACATGTGTTAACATTGCACACCACACTAAACTTTCAGTGCAGAGAAACAATAAGGTGTCACAAGTCAACTGTTGAAATTGTGACAGACCAGTTGTTTTGTTTTATCTTCACTCTGTGAGTTTAAGTAGGGTAGACAACAAAGTCTATTTCTGCTATCAGATTAAGATTCCAGTGTTTTTGTTGGACGCAGTAAGGTCTAACCTGTAACATCACCACATCTTTAGCCAACAAAATACCATCAAGTCATCTTAGCTTTTTTAAAGACGTCATACTTTGTCTTTTTTAGTCTTTATTTTCCTGCTCTTTAGTGTGTTTAACACAGTATCTCCTGTGCATGATAGAGCACCACTGTCAACAAAACAATAGACCCCCCCATAGACCTAACAGTGTGATGTACTACCACTATGTCATCGTCAGTTTAAGCCTTTTGGCACACAGTAGCAAGCTCATTGCAGAAAGTAGACATTGCATTGGGTGCAGAGTCGTTGAGCAGTGCTGAACTGACCAATCACCACATAGTTGACCTGAAGGCAAATCAGAGCAGATGATCCACATGGGAAAGAGAGCCTTAAAGCGGTAGGAGCATCTCAGACAGACTGAGGCTATGGCTCTATCAAGGATACTCAGGTTATATGAACCAGACAGTTTTTTTAACTCTGTTGATTGGAAGAAAACTCTAGCTATCACTTTCCCCAAAAAACCACCCTGATCTTTTTTCAAGCATACATGCTAATAACTAAAGATATTCTAACAAACCACATCTTGCCCCTGTCTTACCTTGCTCAGCAGCTGCATCCACCCAAAGCGGCACGGTAGAGCGAGATGACAGCAGGAAGTGACTGCTCCGACGGAGATTAGCATAGATGTTAACAGCTTTACTAGGAGTTTCATCGGATCTGAACAGCGTTTTTTTATTAAATGAAAAACAAGCAACACTAAAAACTTCTCTATAGTCAGGATATTTTTGCTCCACTTCTGACGTTTTGACCAGAGTTTGTTTTATGAAGTGGCTTACGGTCAGTGGTGCAGTCGTGCATGCCTACTACATTATCTGATTGACCTGTAATAAATGTCTAACACAGATATTTGAGTATCGAGCATACGGTGACAGCCCTACCAAGCAGTCATCAAAAATGAATATATGAACACGATTTAAGGCTAAATTTTACTTTTTTAAGTTAACTGAATTTGATGGCAGTGGAATTAATTGCCATTGAGTTTTGGACTCAATTCATAGTAAGGTCATTTTGGAGTTTCATCAAACTTTTTCTGAAATGTGAACCGTCACAATTACTTTATCATTATTTATATCTTGACCAGAGTTTTGAAAATCATTTCAAAGCACTGAAAGGATTGTAGCTGTAGGCACACGTCACCCCCTGGTTGAAGGTTCAGCCAAAACCACACACCCAGTCCAAGCCACGCTCCTCTTTCCCAACTTTATGACTCACACACCAAGGACTAGTTTTCCAGAGACTCTGCCCTCTTTTACTTGCCTCCTTTCTCTCTGTTGACCGACCCTTTCCCCTTTTTCTCCTAAATTCTTCTTAGGGATGTGCTGCCTTTCACTCTGAAGCTTCCAGAGGCCATCGCGTCCGCCCAAACATCTGCTGATCTCGAGGAGGTGGCTAAGCTTGGAGCAGGTTTGTTTTCTCTTTGGGATATCTATTTGGGGGTCAAGCATGAAATTTGGAGAATCTTAGGCACGATGAAGGTGATGATTGTTTCTTTAAAGTAACATATTATACACAGAAAACAGACCATGATTAATAGTCATAAGACTCATCTTCATTTTTAAAGTTATGTTGTTTTACTTGCAGAAACTCTGGAGCTTTTATAAGAAAGTATTTTGAGGAAGTTGGTTTGATGAAACCTTATTTGTGACCAAGTTCCCAAACTGAATGACACACTGGAATCAGATGTCTTTCTTTGTTTTTATGTTTGCATTGTTGCCTCATTTTCACAGAAGTTTAATCATCCTTCAAAAATTTTCCTCTGCTTTAGTCGTAGCCAGTTCTTGCAGAGACTTTTATTTTATCTGGGTTTTGGTCTTTTTCTGTGGTATAACTAATAATAAGGAGGTTGTCAACTCTGCAAAAAATCAATTGGAAAGCAAACCCTGATCCTCAGAGTCGAGCGCTGAGTCAAACTTTTGAAGATGTTGTAGTTCATTTTACACAACGTCCTGGATTGTGGAATGAGGGGCATGAGCAGTTGACTGTGTTTTCTATGGCTTAATTTGTAAAACTAAACATTATGGTTTTAATTTAAAAGTTGTATTTTTAAGGGTATTTACTTACTTTGAAGCTGTCATAAAAGACTTTTAAATAAATGTAATGTGAAGGAAATTGTTGCAGAATTCTAGCATAAAGATTTTACTAAAACAAAATCCAAAATCTACTCGACTTGGCTGTTTTGGTTTTCCATGATGGATTGTACGTAGTATCTGGCACAGTTTTTTGTATCACCTCCAGTGGGGTTCCAAGCAAGCTGAGCCAAGACTAAGGAGCTGTTCCCACATGGTCCACACAGAGACCCAAAGGTTTCTATTGGTGTAGGCATTTCTACACAGAAACTGTGTATTGGGTGCCAAGAAACACACACTTTTAAAAACTGGTCCTGGAGTGGATGAACCTGAAAACGCCGGCCTTGCGTTTCTGTGTGTACAACGAACACGGATGGCTTCAGAAATGATGATGCCATAGCCCCATCTCCTGATTACACTGCACGCACAAAACCTGACAACAACAGAACAATGACAGACTGCAGTGTTGCACTTACACCGCAGAGGCTACTGAGCTTGTTAGGACTTGAACAGAAAAAATCTTCTGCTCCTCTACGACCACTGTGAGCAACAAGAGGACACAGAGCAGCATACGCCAGTGTGTGTTGACATTTCTCATGAGGTATGCTCATGCTCCATGTCTTCTTCTCTGGTTTGTTGAATGTCTGTGGCAGTGTTGCAGCACCACTTACAGGCCTTGCGTATGTACTACAGCATTTTCAGTGTTTTCGTGTGGATAGACACATTTCTTGAGACAATACTGTCTTTACAGAGAACGTATTCATCTCCCCGTGACATGGAGACGCTGCTGACCTCTGAATGGTCAAAGCAGGGGTATTGATGTGGAAAAGAAATGCCCTCCGGGATGCCGTATGACTTCCCGAACTTCCCTTGGCTTAAATAGTGTGTTGTTTTGTTGCTTTCAGCCCTCTTTTGAATAAATACTTCTCCAAAAAGCCACAAATGGGCCAGCAGCTCTATCGCCTCTGTTTCCTCCTGTCAGGATGTCACCATAGTTTCATGCAGCCAATCTATGAAGGCTCCACCTACCTTAACAATCCCAACTCCACTGAGTATCCAGCACCCCAAAACAGTAACACTTTGTTTATTTGTATCTCTGGAACCATACAATGGACCTTTGCAGGAAGCTCACTTGTCAATGTACAAAAGGCCTCAAGTCAAATAATATATCCTTCCAGACTTTTTAATTCAGCCATAAACTGTATTGTTTCTTTTTAGTTTGTATCTGATCCACAGTGATATTACTAAGACTCGGTTTTGACCCTTGGAGAACATTATTATCCGTCCAATCAGATGCACCCAGTGCCTTCTTCACTTGTTTTCTTGGCAGTAGTATTCAAGCAGGAGCAGCCAAAGGTCACCAAGAGACATGGTAATTATTTGTTGTTTCCAAAAAGAATATTAAAAAAAATGTGAGTAATGTAACATGGTCCTTTGCAGCAATTGAGGCAAAAATTGCCTCTAAAAGTAGCAAAAAAGACTAAATGGAGGAAAAAAAACATCTGAAGGATTAAGTGGAAAAAAATGTAAATAGTTTTTGCTGTAAACTTCTTTTTATACTCTAATTTTGTTCTCTTTATTGCCATTGCTTTAATAAATCATAGTCAGATGTACAAAGGCTTGTTCGTTATTGATCTGATTGTGATTTCTATGAAGTTCTTTAGGATTTTGCTCCAATTTTTAGTTTTACTTTTTTTTTGTGGTCATACAACTTTTAATGCATCAGTTTAAAATCCCTGCAACATAAATAGTCTGACATCCCAGGGTGTCCGAATGAAATGATGTCTTTAACTTGACTCTGCTTTAAGGGGTTGAGGTTCTACATGAATTAGTACAATAATAAATCCAGGTGGACTTAAAGTAGCAAAAAATGGCCTGGAGCTGCAAGAGTTAAAAAGGCATTGTTTAAGTTTATGCTGTGATGGAAAATGAAGCAGGTAGTATCCAAACCGGGCAGACTTTAGCCGAGTTAAGCAGACACAACCAATGGAAATTCACCAAAAAATTGCGACAGTCTTCTCCTAAAACACAATATAATAAAAACATATCTTAACAGGTTAGAGGTACATATTATAATCCAAACAAAATAGTAGGTAATTGTGTAGAGGTATGATATTAAAGGTAGTGTTTATTTTAATTCTACCTCGTTGCATCAGCAGGGACACTTCTGGAGTTCAGCTCAGATTCTTATTTTTCCTTCAGCTGCTTGCAGATTCAGAAAAGCAGAGCGTTTTCCATTGCTCCCACATCTGCTTTGTGTAAAAAAAATGAGTTTTTTTCCCTGAGGCGCGACACTCGTAAAGCCCATCTCAACCACATTCCCCTCTGCTCTAAGCATTAACTGGCATGCCAGGCTTAATGATTTGCCCCTAGGGACATGAGCCTCTTCCAGACTCAGATCTGAATTGCTCAGCTGGGCATGGAGTCAGGCTATAGCTGGGTTTCTCTGAGGTATTTACAGCATAGTTGTGAAAAACAGAGCCTTCTAACACTCTTCAGCACTACATTGAACTTTGCAATGACTGACCTAAAACCTCCAGCTTGAAAAGTAAATAGGAAATGGACTTGAGCTTGTATTGGCACTTTTCTAGTCGTCTGACTTCTCAACAGGTTTTTTTCCTCACTGCAGGTCACACTTACTCATTTTCACCACAGTAACACAGAGATAGAGAGGTTTAAAGCATTTGGTGCATCATCAGCAGTGTTTCAGGGCTTGGGCTTGACTGTCGTAGGAGCTAAGCTGAAAGAAAACGTTCAATACACCAGTCTGTCTTCATTCTATCCCTCACCTGTGGTCATGGGCTTTGGGTAATGCCGGCAGGCATGAGATCGCGAATACAAGCAGCCAAAATGATACCCCTCAGAAGAGTGTCATGGCTCAGCCTCAGACATAGGACGAGTAGCTCAGACACCCAGAGGAGGCTTAAAGCAGAGCCGCCTCTTCTCTGCATCCAAAGAAGCCATTTAAGATTTTGTGTATCTGATTAAGATGCCTCCTGGTCTCCTGCCTGTGGAGGTCGTTAGGGCGCATCCATCCGGGATACAGGGGTAGACCCACAACTTGCAGTGGAGACTACATATTCCGTCTGGCCCTGGGAACCCCTCAGGGGTCCCTTAGTAGGAGCTGGAAAATGTTGATGGGAAGAGCGACCTGGGCTGCATGCTGCCACCGTGACCTGACCCCAGATCAGCAGAATGATGACTGGCTAAAAGGACAACATTCACATACTGATAGTTGAGGCTGTTAGGTGTCCATCTACCCAATTTTATTCATTCATGCACACAAACATGCTGACAGTGCAGTGAGAGAAACTTTGGGTGAAGTGTCTTACCCAGTGACTACAGTATGGCTGTGACAGGTTGAGCTGGGATTGAACCCCTGACCTTATAGGTGAGCGACAACTGACCACCACTGATCCACAGCCACCCTAAAAAGGTGTGGTGTATAAGCTAGAGTTGTTGAAAAATATTGTATTTTTTTCATGTTTATATTCTTTCTTAAAAAGAAAGAGCCTTTGTGGGTTTTGCTCCCATCTCATTGAAGGACTGGGTGATCAGTACAAAAATTATAAATTGATTGATTTTAGCCGTCTGACATAATATGATACACATCTTAAAATGTAATTTTCTTTGCAAAGAATAAAACGGAGGGCCAAATTTAAACTTTTAATTGATTCTAATGAATATCTGATAATAACAATATCTGTTTATACACTGTAAACTCAGACTTATTATTGTTTTACTAAACTTTGAAGTACTTGATGATTTAAAATTCTACATCTGTTTTACTGCAGTGTGATGTACTTAAAAAACTTTTTTTTTTTAAGTGGACTGTACTAAACAAAAATTAAATAAAAAGCATCACTTATTCAAACTTAGAGGATAACACACACACACACGTATATATTTAATTTTAAGTCTGCAGTGCTTAAAAGTATCAATGCCAGAAAAAGTTAATAGTACTCAAAATATTTGTGGAAACTGATTACCAGGAGGGCTGCAAGGTGGTGCAGAATCCCTCACAGCAAGAGGGTTGCTGGTTCGAATCCCTGAATCAATCAGGGCCTTTCTGTGTAGAGTTTGCATGTTCTCCCTGTGCATGCGTAGGCTCTCCTTGGGCACTCCAGCTCCTTCCACAGACCAAAAGCATGTTCTTTAGGTTAATTGGTGACTTCAAATTATCCTTAGGTGTGAGTGTGAGAGTGAATGATTGTCTGTCTCTCTGCGTGGCCCTGTGATTGGCTGGTGCCCAGTCCAGGGTGTACCCATCCTCCTGCCCAATGTCAGCTGGGATAGGCTCCAGCCCCCATGACCCTGAAAGTGATAAGTGGTGTAGGAAATGGATGTATGGATGTTTCTTTTGTCACAGTGGCTTTGTTTGTTGTGTTTCTTGCTTTAGTCAGCTTGTTCCCTGACTGTTCTGTTGTAACAAAACACAAAAGACACAGCTGCCTGTTCTTGTTGCTCTCTTGCACAAGTCAGGACTTCTGAGAAATATTTCAATAAGATATTAAAAATGTTTAATATTTCTAATTGCACATCAAAGTGGCCAAGACCCACTTATGAGATAACCAGGGGTCTAAATTATTTTTTCACAAACCTCACACCAGACTAAACCACGTAAAATAATCTCTCAGACCATCAGAAAATCTGAACACTGCTAGTTGGAAGAGGGGAATCTGGACAAAAATCAGGCTGTGTTGCAGGCTGCGTGTACCCCGCTTTAGCCACACTCTGCAAAACCATCAGCTCTCCCTGTCGAATCTGTGGTCATGTTTTTAATCAGTGCTCATTTTCAATTGTTTACTTCGTATTTTTTTTTTAACTTAAGTCTGTTCATCTACTCCCTTTGAAATAAGGGTTGAACCAAATGGGTTGAACTTGGAACATCCCTAGCTTAGACAAAAGCGGTATTCAATGTAGACATTGTATCTTTCCAGGGACGTTGTAAAATGTTTTAACATCAGATAATGTGCGTCTTAGGTGGCCAACAGCTGGTTCTTGTCCAAATCTTCCTCTGCATATTGAAATAGCCCTTAGAAGCTTTCGAATCAATAGCTAATAATTAACCCCACCACTTTATTTTGGGTTGAAGAAACTCAGAGAGGCATCAAAAAAGATGAAAATGTCTCCTGGACCAAACCCATCACCACAGGTGAGCTGCATGACAGGTAATATGAAACTGTGAGGACGTCAGAGTCAACACTGCACTCTTCTCATCTTTGTCAGCCATTTATGTCTGTATGAACGTCAGACCCGCCTCTACGACCAACTATTCACTGCTGTTTAATTAACTTCATACACACAAAACCACCATTGTGTCACCTCCCTACACAGGAAGACTCTTATGAATGACTGAAAGGGACAGAGACAGACACTGAGGAACGTGAGCTGGGGAAGAATAGAGAGACATTTATGTCTTTAGATCTTTTGAGACCACATTAAAGACTGAGTCTCATCAAATCATTGTGTGTCAGCATCCATACACAGAGGTCCGTCACGCTGATGGACACTGGATGTCTGGTGGAGTCAGTCATGACTACATGATAGCTCAGATGAGTCAGAGAAATACTACGTGAATGAAAAGTGTTGTCACTCTAATTGGGTTAAGAAAAAGGGAAGTGCTACGTAAGAGGAGCTAAAAAAACTCCCTCACATACTTGAACCATTTTTTTGTCACAGCTATTTTAAGAAAACTTCTTCTAACTTTATCTCACCAACAGTTAGTGCTATGCTGAATGACCTGATAAGAATATGCTAGGCTTAATGCAGCCTAAAAATACTGTTCACAGAAAGAGCATCAAACTATAATATTGTGCTTAATGATCTCAAGTTAATCTATTTAATGATGTGAAATGTCGCGATATGCTGCAATATAATTGCACGACACAATATATCACAATTTGTCTTCATTAAGTAGTCTTCTTAAATTTTCTTTAATAGTATGAAGAATCCATGACAACATGTACAGAAAGACAGTTTCTAATCAGTAAATAAAAAAAAAAAATTGACCCTGCCACATGAATCCACTGCCATCATTACGAGTGACAAAAAGTAATTTCTGAATTTTTACAAATGTGTAACTGATCAAATGGATATTGAGATATTGCTCTATAAAATATTGATACAGTATTCTTACACCCTGTTATCAACTAAACTGATTTTGGTTCATTTTTATTTTTTGTGTTTTGTCAGCTCAAACAACTGTCACACTTTGATCAATGGGTTCCCAAAATGCCATGAAGTTATCATTTTTTTATATTTTTTTCTACATCCATTGCCTTTAATATAGTCCTGCACATGAATAAAGAAAAAAAGACACTTTTTTGAGATGATCAACCCCTTAAAAGTCAATTGCACCCAATTAGACTTGTATATTTTAATGGAAAAATTAAACAAAAGAACTATATGAACAAATAAATTCTGCCCATTATTTTTCAAAATGTTACCAATGTAATTGTGCAGGTTTGATAGTGCCCCCTGAATTTGATTCACAAGTCCGCCCTAACATCATTAACTGATCAGTGCAATAGAGGAATAAAGATTTAATCATTTTGATTATGCATGTTAGAAAAGAACAATAAACCTCAACATTGTCTCTAAATTGCCCTTATGAGTGTGAATGGTTGTCTTTCTCACTGTGTGGCTCTGCGATCGGCTGGTGACCAGTTCGGGGTATACCTGGCCTTTCGCCCAGTTAGCTGGGATAGGCCCCCCCGCCCTCGTGACTTGGATAAACAATTTGGGGAACAGATGGATGGATGTCATTCATCAGATATCCCCATCGTGGTATGACAATTATTGACCATATTGGAATATTGGAAAAGCCTCATCACAGACTAGTTCTTATTTTTCACACTACCAAGGGAACAAGCTTAAAATTTATAGTTTGTTTAATTTTGAGTCAGTTGTCTCTAGTTTAATATTGTGGGTAGATTGTAGAAGGTGTCTTAACTTATCCGTTATTATATCAATTATTTGCAGGTACCGAGTTTTGCAAAGAATTGGTATCAGGAAGCTGGATTGGTGCCCAGTATTCATAACCACATTACATAAACAGCCACACTGACACCTTTGTCCTTTTGTTTGTCTTGATTTGGATTATTGCCCACTTTGACAAGTTATCACTTAATCCTGTTTGATTTATTTTTGGGTCTTTTTTTGAGAGAGAGTGAGTAGAGGAATTACCTGTTCAGTTTTATCTTTAAATTTTGATGTTTAACAAAACTCAATCAGCTAAAAAAAATGTGTCAAGTTTAAGCTTCAGGGTTGGACGTACCATTGAGCTTATAGAGATGTCCTGCAGTGAACATCCACCTGTGCAGGTTTCAGACTGATGGGCATGAACAGTTGAATGTTTTTTGTGAAAGCTTGATCTGTCAAACTTGGCCAACAGTTGATAATGTAAAGCAAAGTCTTGATATTTAAGTCAAGAGAGAATTTTTTTACAGAAAGCGCTGAAAATTAGGATCATTTCGCTTTGACATCTCATAGCCAGAGCAGTATTGGTTGAACTCTCAACCATCGGGGACAATTCACCCTAGTATCACTATATTTGGCATTTGGCAATAGTATTTCAATCCACGCACTCCAAGTATATTTTTAATGTCTCACTGTCTGAAATTTAATAAAGCTTTTGGTTGTATAGAAACAAAATCAGTTACTCATTAAGTCCACACAAGGGTGCTAATGAGCCAATACAGATGAAGTCAGTTGGAGTGATGTTCATTGTGCAGGAGAGACAAAACAAACATGGCAGCACATGTGAGGGACAAACAAAATGCATTGTCGGTATTTAAACCTGTTGTGTGGACTTATTTTGGACTTTGAAAGGGACATTAGAGATTAACATGACACATGGTGTTGCACATGAGAATAAAATACTGGGAAAATACAGCTCACCTCACAGGGCAAAACCCAGAGAATGTGAAAGCCAACAACAGCAAAGCTAATGCTAAGCTAACCTAGCTGATTAACCAGCCATCACTTGATATGCGTAGATTGTCAAAGCTGCCTGATGGTTCTGAAAAGCTAAGAAAATAGCTAAATCCATAACTTACTTTTGAGCAAAGCCTCAAGACCTCACCATGTTGTGGAAAACAAGGGACTCTGTTACATGTTGGTTGGAGCCCAGGTATGTGCCTCTGTCTCTGCATTATTTCGCAGACACAGCAGCACTGAAGCTCTACAGTTAAAGAGAGAGGGACAGCACAGCAGAGGGGGTCAACATAACCTGCTACATATCATACGTACCTCAGTCTGTGAGTTTTACTCCTGTTTTAATAAAACTGATGTGTGAGATATTTTTCTTGTCAAATTTGTATGAATTCATTCTGTCATTTTTTTCTTTCTGGATGTAAATGTAATCAAGAAAAGTTTTAAAAATCGCAATTTTGCAATGTTAAGTATCCCGGTACTAATCATATAGTAAAATATCAAGAATTACCAAAAAATCTAATCGACATTCGAGTATCATGATAATATTGTATCATGGGGCCACTGGTGGATCCCATGCCGCAGTTCTTGCCCAGTTACAGCTGGGATTGGCTGTATCTACAAACATCATAAGCAGTCATGTTTAGTAATGAATAGACCTTGTATGTCCCTGCTACCTGCGAGCTCTAAATAAACATGACCCTAAACTGTAATTAACTTTCTGAAATATCCCAAGTACCTAAAAATACAATGAGGCTGTGTTCATTTCCTGTAACGTGTTATAGCTTGTTCTATTTTGGGCAGGAGATCAGCTGCCACATCTATCAACAAGTTGCCCCCAAATTAGCCTTAACTTTCCCGCTTCTGACATTAGCCACGTCAAACCACATTCCTCTCTGCTCTCAGTCTGAGGTGTGCTGTGTGTGTTTCTGTGTCTGTGTGTGTGTGTTTTCAAGTGTGTTGGAACATTACACAGTAGGGTTTTTATGTGCTTATACAAGTGTGGACATGCTTGTAACATTATTCATTAAAACATTATTCATCCTCACATTGTTTTAGAATTGTGCGTCTTTTTATACACTCCTTTCTCGAGTCAAAGACCTATCAATCCGTCCGTTTCTACAATACCTAAGTTCATGCAAATTTACTTGTGTTCATTTATGCACTTTTAAGTACATGCATATATTAATATTTTGTTCCCAGGGTCTCAAATTAATATGTGCCAAGAACCAAATGAGGGTAAATTTCAATTTAGCAGCTTGATCTCAAAGATTGATGAGCCAAATGGTGGGTACATGTTTGTATCTAAACAATCACAAATAAATTCATGCTAAGCAAATACATTTTTTTTTTTACTATTCTTTCATTTCTTGATATGATGAAAGGATTCGGTCTGTGGAATATAGTGCAGACTTAACCCGATTAAATGCACTGAATTGTGTGTATATGGCTCAAAAATACAAGTCATTATCCCACCAAAATCATGGCGAGTGTGTTAATAAGTTGACTTGGATCCTGTTTGTACTTTTGTTAATGTATTTGATCTTATATAGCACTCTTCTAGTCCCTTTGTCTACTCAAAGCAGCTGTACATCTCAGGTCACATCTACCCATTCACACCCATTTACCTCACATTCACTCACTGATAACCAAGAGGTTCTATGAATGTAGCCCATCAGTAATACCAAACACGTTCACACCCTTTCAGACCCATGTACATGACACTGACACAGCACTGGAATGTCTATGTATCGTAATGGATGCTGCCATCCTGCATTTATCATCTTAACCAAACTTTGTATCAACCTACTCATTAATGTAAAGGCCATGTTGAGACAGGATTTAAAGCTGTCCAACCAACAGTGACTAGTGGATGTGGATGCAGATGTGAAGCTGAATCAGTCATGTCCCTGTATTCAAATCCAGAAATCCTCAATAAAATATAAATTGGCTCAATATAGAAACATTCACCCTCTTACAGTGAGAGCACATAGATGTTTTATATATTTAGACAGAAGCTGTTATTGAACCAGGCTGTAACGATCTTTATTTTGGCCTAAAAAAAATCGTTTGTTTCCTACACACAGTCATAACACCTGCAGGGTTCCTGCAGTGAGCCTCAAGTGGACACTCTAGGAACTGCAGCTTTTGGCACTTCCTCATGGACCTCTATTTTCAGCCCTGTAGGTTGCTGCCTTTGCACTACTCTGTGAGCTAATTGGCTAAAGTGTCTTTGCTAAGAAGTATTTTCAGTGCCACAGAGGACAAATTATTTGTCATGAATATTTTTCTTTCAAATGGGACTCTATCTTCATCTTAAAGTGCCAACATATCCTGAATATTTAAACATAAGAAATCGAATCATTAAAATCTAATTTACTACTTTATAAATGTCACTAACAGTTGTGAGTAATTCACCCAGAGAGAGAAACACAGAGAAGGATCAAGTTTCAATGGAACAAAAGCTAACGAGTGAAGACAAAGGGCTGCAAAAAAAACCTTTGCCTTGGTGTGTCAGACGGCACAACCGGGAAAAAAGACGACCATGCAACCTCAGCTGAGAGGAGGGATGTAGGTGGGAACACTTAGCAAACAGCCCGCCCCCTCACGCATTAACACGAGTGAGTCATAATACAGATGTAGCATGAGTGAGCCGGAGAGCCAGTCTAGTTTCAGCCTGTGTTGACACAGCAGTGTGTCCTCTGCTGCCCCGACTAGTGAGAGAATTCAGAGGAGAAGGACCCTCAGCAGCCCCCCATGAGTCACAGAGCTGTGGGATCACAGTGAGTATTGTTGCCTCTCCATTCGGCTGTGGAGTGAGGAGCTGCTCTGTGTCTGGTACTGATATTCTTCATGTGGTACTGTGTTCATTGGTGCTTGTGTGTCTTTGTTTTGCTGCCTCTGGTACGGCTCGGGAGCTTCAACAAGTGGCCACAACAGTAGTTTGATGTCAGTTTAATTTTTGCGTTTCTCTTGAGACTTTCAGAAACAGAAGTTAAGTTTATGTCTTTTGAAGAATGGATCATTTGTGTTGGGTGAATGATGAATTTGAGTTGGCATCAAGTAACATTTTCTGAATATTTGGCCCGGTGCGTCTGACTCTGGCACAGTTTGATGTGATTCTGCAACACTGTCAACTTCTTTTAAAGAACTTTGGAGGCAAATGTATTGAAACTGGCAGTTTAGTTGTTGGTTGATATGTAATGATGCACAAAACATGGTTTAACATGTAGTATGACTGCACAGATTCATCAAGTTTTAAAGATACGTGGATCACTTGTCAAATGAGATTGAGGATGAGGTCCCCGGCTTGATGCTCACTTAATAGACTGCTTACTGTGAGAATCGCTGAAATGTTTCATGGTCATGGTGACTTTCTGCTGGCTGTTGAAACAAGTACTAGTGTGACATTTGGCCCATTTGGCTTTGTCGTAGAGATTCATTTCTATTCTGTTAAAACACTAACCAAACAATAAGCATTGAAATATATGATAAATAGTAACAGAAATAAAATAAAAGGCAGGAGAAGTCACAATAAAAAGAAGTATTTCACAAATTGGGTACAATAATGCAAAGAGCATCTTCAGGACTTGATAGCATGTTAACATCTTTTGATACATGTTGGCTAAAAATTGTCCTATTTCTTACTTATGCCATCCTTCAAGCTTCTTTTTTTGAGTGTCATTTCACATGCAGCTCTTACCATTGTTTCTTCTCTCCACATTTTGTTTGACAGAGTTTTTGATTTTTCCAACATCACAGAATCACCCAAACATCAAGCCAGTTGTTACTACTATTGTTAATACTTACTTAGATTTAGCACAATAGTTTATTTCTCCAAAAACAGAGCTGTGGTGAACTTGGTAGTTCATCTGTTTTATCTATGTTTTTGTATCACTATTTAAATTAAAAAGAGAGCAAAATGTTATTTTTTTTAAATCTCTGTTGACTTGGTCTTTATAAATGGTCTAAGTTGTTTTTTTAGAGCTGTTATAAAATTTAATGCACAACACTACAAACTCACTTTTGGCTGAAACATTCACAAATGCGGTCATTTAGTTGTGGCATTCCCAGAGCAGTTACATGTCGATAATGCTTCTAATACCTGAATAGCATTTGCTGTTGTTTTGACCCACTTTAAATACACAAAGAGCAGCTTGAACACAGTGAAACAAGGAGTTTGTACCTCAGCCTGTTTTCACTCGGACCAGGTATCTGAGTTTAAATTCAGCACTGTAGGCAAGGCTTTTGGTGCTCAGATAGGTCTGGTTCCTGTTTGTATTCTAAGATCCTGTTTATATGAAGCATCAACATGGATTAACGTTTGTTTGGGCATACAGATATCAAAATGGCTGTTTGTGCATGTGCACACAATGCATCAACAATGCAGTGACAACCTTTAATGTGAATTTACTTGCCCACCTTGCGTGTAAATAACATTGCAGACATCATTTGCATGCCAGTAGGTGGCAGCATTGAACACTAAGCTTTTAAGAGTGCATCAACTGCTAGAGAGATGGGAAGAGCACATCACTCCAGAGTTTGACTTTGAAAATTGAGGAAGAAGAATCAAAACATTTCAGACGTGTTTCTCTTTCATTATGATGCGTCTCTTCTGATTTTTTCTGCTTTATTCTACTTTATGGGTTGTTCAAAATGGACAACTACAACTACAGCAAGGTGCAAGACAGTCAAGAATGAGGGAAACAGCATGACATGAGGGCAGTAACAGCTTGAATGATGACAATTTGGTTTCCATCAAACATCCCGTAAATGGCAGCAGGGAGGGCATGAGTCACAGGGAAGATATTGCATGTCATGTGACAGTTACATAACAATGAACTTTAACCAGAAAAACCATTGAGATTAAAAATCTAAATTGTAAAAGTGTCCTGGCCAAGACAGGCAGCAGCACATTTACAGAGTTACAGACATAAGACAGTTACAGACACAGATACATGCATATCAACCGTTCTCTTCAGAGTCACAGAGCAGAAAATCATCAGTCAAAGCATCTACAGCCTGCATTATCTTCCTCAAAAAGCCTTTAACCTGCACTTAAAAAGATTCAAAGAGACAAGCTCCCTTTTTCTGCAGCAGATTCCAGTCTGCAGGAGCAGCATATCTGAAACTTCTTTTGCCCATTTCAAGGTGAACTTTGTGGACAGATAGCAAAAGTAAATTTTGTGACTCAGTCACAGAACAAAGGGCTGTAACTGTGATGTTAAAAGGATAAGCTGTACAGCCCTACATTAGACTGCACAATGAGCAAAGACGACAGAAAATGTTCAGCATCTTTTGACATTTGATACATGATACAGAAATAAAGCACAAAAATCTGTGTTGGGATTTGGTTTGTTAGTATCAGACATGTAGAAATTTTGGTTCCCAGTTGTAATCCCAGCATGTTATAGCCTTGAAGCAATAAAGCAGTACTTTCAATAGTCTGAGCAATGGGTGTTGTTGGGGACTAAACATCCCGCCATTATCCTGTCCCGGCATTTCACACAGGTGTGCTGGTTACACAGATTTTACAGATGCTGCAGACTTAACAGATGAATTGATGAGATTTGACAGTGTGTCTCAGATTTTGGATTTTACAAGAAATCAAGAGGAAATTCTTTAGTCTCAGGGCTGGTGAAAATGCTTGAGCTCCTCTGATCTAGGTTTGATAAATGAATGACAGCTTCAGCCCATATATCTCATTTTATGTGGCCCAGTTTTTTGGTTGCTATGGATGACAGTGGGTTAAAATGTCATTCAGTTTTAGTGTCGATTATGTAACACACCTCACCTTTTTATGTTGTATACTAGAAATATGTCTCTGTCTGTCTCACAGGTTTCTGGGATTCTCAGTTGTGCCAAGAGAGAAAAGTTTCAACCTCATCCACAGGAGCACCTGCTCCCAGTAGACCACCTCCCCCAAACCAGAGACCAGTCTCCTTGACAGCCTCTCCAGAGCGCCCTCTCCTTCGAACTCGCACCCCATCTGAGCTCGAGTGTTGCCAGTCCAATGGAGCACTGTGCTTCATCAATCCCCTCTTCATAAAGGTTCACCAATCAGAGGGAGACCACAGCACTTCTTCAGGTCCCACTGGCTTAGAACAGGAAGGCCTAACAGAGGGACCTGTTGGCAACACCTTGGAAACCACAAACAAAGAAACCAAACACCAGAGTGGAGACCCTCCTGAGGTCTTTAGCTCAGAGAATACAGACAGTCATCAACCAGGTCAAAGTGTAGAAAGTAGAAACACAAACGCGCAGGACGACACCAGTGAGGCTGGCAGCAGCAGTCAAAAGCCAAGTGCTGCAGACAGTATTTCCCGGTCACCACCACCTCCTCGACCGCCCCCACCTCAGTTTGCACAGCGAAGCGTAGCCCGTCTTCCCCGTCACCGCAGCATGCCGGAGAAGATCCCCTGGATCAAGGTCCCAAAGGAGAAGGCGGAGGAGAAAGAGAAGGGCAGCAGCCTTCTCTCTCGTCTTGGCACCTCCTTAAGCATCAGCCCCTCATCCTCCCCACCCAAAAGACTCAGCATCAGCTCCCCCATTTCCATCCCCCGGCCCTCCCTGCCAATTTCTCTATCATCGCTCTCCTCCTCTCCTCGAAGGAACAAAACCTCGCCGTCATCCAGCCAGGAGGATGCTCAGTGCCACTTGGCCCTTGAGGAACAAACCATTGAGAAGGCTCTCTTAAGAGCCAGACTGTCCCAGCAGAATTCCTCCAAAACCCCAAACCAAGTCTCCAGCAGTCCCTTAGAGCCTTCACTGCTGACAGGATGTAAGAGATCAGAGCGGACAGGAGGGGAAGATGAAACAGGCGAGGAATGTAGCGGTGGTGGCCAGCGGTTGAGTGACATGAGCCTCTCCACAGATTCTTCTGACTCTCTGGATTTCTCTCAGTGTTCTGCTTTCTTCCTTCCTCCTCTGCACGACCCCAGCCCCCCTACCATCGCTGACTTTAACACCCATCTCCCCCTCTCCATCCCGCCATCTCACCTACCGTACAGCAGTATGGAGGAGGATGATGATGATGACGATGATGAGGACGAAGAGGAGCCCGACTATGGTGTCAGCCTGGAGAGTGACCAGGACCAAGACCAAGATCTCACCATGGTGCCTCCTGGCCACCGCCCAAAGCGCCGCTCCAGTGCAGGTGCTCTGGTCCTGCAGAGGGCACTAAAAGGGCACCTACGCAAGATGAGCGGTGTTTTCAACTCACTGCTGACACCTGAGAAAAGAGCGATCCGCAGGGTGGTGGAAATGTCCAGGGATAGAGGCACATATTTCGGCTGCCTGGTGCAGGACTACCTGAGCTACATGGGCGAGGGGGCAGGCACCCAGGCCTGGCAGGGCCATGCCTCTGGCCTGGAGCTGCTGCAGACTCTCCGCCAGTTTATCACTCAGATGAAGAGCTACCTGCGACAAAGTTCTGAGCTGGATCCACCATTAGAGAGCCTCATTCCTGAAGACCAGATCGGTAAGTGTTGAAATAAATTCTCTCTTTAGCTTTTGTCCTCAGTGAGTGTGTTATATGGTCCTTAGTGGTCAGTAGAATTCCCAGTTTTGACTTGTTTTAGGGTGCTTTCACATCCAAAACACTTAACCCTCTTTTGGAAAGTTTGTTCATTTTGGATGGTGTGAAAACTCACACAAACTCTGGTACAGTCCAAAGAACAAAAATCTGGTCTGCCTGAAAACATGGGGTCTCAGTTCATTTCTACGTAGACCAGAGTTCAGTTTATGGTAGGTGTGAAAGCCATCTGAACCAAACAAGGCCCAGACAAGACAAGCAAACCAAAAAGCAGTGAGTTCTGGATTGAATTTGGTTGAATATTACAAAAGTAAGCAAGATACTGTAGTGTTCACTGACAGTATCAAGCAGAGTTTGGATAACATTAGCAATGCTAGCGCTGCCAGCCTCTGGTTCTCTTAGCGTATTAATGTCTACAACATCAGTACCAAATATGGTTGCTCATTGCTTCAGTCAATATGCTAGTGCCAACTGCCACAGCCTAAACTCAGCTTTATCTGAACTTATTGCACAGAATGCAGATGCTCTCAAGTTTTCATCTCAGGTCAGAGTGGGTACGATGTGCAGGCCTTTAGGTATATGCACGTATCACATTTTAGGTTAATTAGTTACCTAGTTACCTAATGGGTCTTTTTTTCACTTTGTGATGTTTGTATATTTATCAATTGATGATGCAACATAATAAAACAAATTACTATTGTTCTTTTTGTTATTATTTACCTCCAACATTTGACCATGTTCTTCTAAACTAAAAACGTGCAATTTGGATTTTAGTTATAGCCAAACATTTCTCATGTTCTAAGTATAACTGTTAACTTAAATAACTTAACATTGATGATTTTGTTCTTATGTGATGCCTGGTAACCACAGTTTGTATGTCAATGTGATTAGATGTAGCTTTACTGTTTAATTGGAAGGTGTCGAGGAGGAACAAGAATAAGCTATCGTTGTTTCCTTTAGTACAGTAAGTAATTTTATTTATCAGTCGGCTACAAAATCAAATGATGAGATAACTTACTGTACTCTTGTTATAAGGCACTCCCGTCATGTGCTTGCAGTATGCATCCTCTCTGGTCAGATCAACCGTATCTTACCTGGATACAGCTGTGCTTTTTCTGATTGGCAAATATGTAGTTGTATATTGTTTTTTGATTGGCTGATGGGTAGCTGATCTTATTGACTGGGTCTTGTCAAGCTCCCATTGAGCTCTATGATGCTCAGAGCATCTTCCATTGTAGCGGTGTAACTCGGTGGGCATTACATCATAAATTTTCATACATGAGAAATACCAGGTGTGGCATGTGAGAGTGTGAAAAGGTTAAAATGTGTTTTTCACGTGCTGAACGCATGAGACTTGAGAGCCCTGAAATGCTTCCAAATTGCTTCGAGCTAAACAATGTTATTGCTTAAAGCCGATTGTGTGTATCAGGATCATAGTGAAACAAAAGGTGGGAACAAAGACCGCAGTTAATGCCCCAACTAGTGGTGGGTGGCGATATTGCGCAGCTTTTGACCGGCTTTGGTCCACCTGTAAAATGTGCAGTGTGAAAGAAAACCAAACCAAATGGAAAATGAATCAGTGCTGCAACTTCATCCACAAACTGAACTGAGTCTGGATAATTTAATATGTGAATGCAAACTTTGACACTTGTTGTATACATCATGTGCTTAGGCATATAACCATCATACCGTGGTTTTATATGACGGACAGGCCCTTTTTCCAATTATGAATAAACAGAATTTATTGCTAAAGAACACAAAAATGGAATACTTGGGGAAAATGCAGAAGAGGATCAATCCTTGCACTCACATGGTGTACCTGATAAAATCCCGGCAAAGGTATAGGAAGATGGAAGTTATAATGAGAAATATTCAAACAGGGTGAAAGGGTAAGATGCCAGGCTTCTTATTCAGCCAAAAGATTATTCATCAGAATAACCACAACTACATTTTTCATATACGAGTTTACTCTTGCTGTTGGCTGCCAATACAAGTGCCTGTGTGACATTTGGCCTATTTGGAAGTGACTTTGTTTTTGTTATTCATTTGCATAACAACGTTCAAACAACACATTTTGTGTTGCTATTCAGCTTCGAAAATGACTTCGATATGATCTTTTGCCCATACTGACCTAGCCTTTCTATATATAGAGGTTATTCTAGAGTTTCATAGTAGTAAAAGAAAAAGAAGTATCATTCTGACATTTAATGAAAACACAATGAAGTCACCTTTTGGTATGGGACTTTGTTGTTAAAATTAAGCATTGGCTAAGACAGTGAGTTAGTCAACTAATGTTCAGTGATGCTCCAAATACTTAGATAGCATTGGCTGTTGTTTGACCCAGTTTAACAAGAACAATATGGAGATGCTTGAACTCCTATTTAAAAGAGGGATGTGTCCCTCAGCTTGTTTTCTTTTAAACCAGGTATCTGTGTAGCTGCAGACTACCTTAACATGCACAACCTCAACCAAGTTATGTCTCAGTAGCCAGTGAAAAATCGAACTCCATTCTGCTTCTCAATATTTAATATTATTCACGTTATTTCTTAAAACAACAAGAACACACCTTTCTGAAAATGTGGATCCCTCTCTTACATTTAGTATAAAACTTTAGTTTTTTAGTTTTGCATTGTAAATATTTCTGGAAAATATGTTGACCTGAAGAAATGTAACGGTACTTTTGCATTAGAATCATATTACCTGTGTTACAGCAGTGGCGCAAGTCTGTTTACATTTCGGCAAGCATGTTTTTAAGTCAGAGCTTTCAGACTGCCGGTGTGCGCCTCACATCTCTCTCAAGTCTCCCATGCCGAGAATCGGAGGCTTGCCTATTTTTACTATGAGCCGTGCGTGTTTTGGCCAAAAACAGACATCAAAATGAAAAATAGAGAGCCGTGTTTACTATGTGTTTCCCTTTGTGCTTTTAAAAGTTAAACATTATGTTTCTTTTACTGTGGAGAAACTCCAGTTGTTAAATAATGCTTTAATTTGGAAGTTTACCCAAGGCAGTTTTTAAAAGAGTCAGGTCCCTTAGGGGGACCTCAGGGGGATTTATTTAAGTTCTTTCTAAGCTTTCCACTGTTCCAGATAATCTAGGTAAAAATCAATGGAGATGGGGAGCCAACACAGCCATTATGCAGCACACAAACTCACATGGCTTAACAACCACAGTGTTGTGAGCCAGAGCTGGCCTGTGGTCATCCAGAGAACTTTGACTGCAGCTCTAAATGCTGATTTGAGGTGTCCTATTCTATTCAGGAGGCTAGCACTAATGCTGCTGATATTCGGTTATGTCCTTGGGCAAGACACTTAGCCCCAAGTTGCTCCCACTGCTGCATCAGTGGTGTGTGAATGGGTATAATGGGCACGAATGTGTTAGTTGATACTGATGGACAACCAACATAGAAACTCCAACCATAAGTGAATGAACGTGAGCGTGAACGTGTAGATGTGACCTGCGGTGTGAGCTGCTTTGAGTGGACAAAGAGATGAGAAAAGTGCTGTATAAACACAAGTCCGGTTGCCATTCACTGATGAAGGTTTGATATTGTTTATTGTTTGTTTGTTTTTCTGTCTGATACTAGTGCAAAATCAATATTTTTGTAAGAGTTTCTGTGCCTCAGTGGTTCCATCTAATTCATAGCAACCTGCTAGGCACTTTGTACAAGATCCATGATCCACCTTTATCTGTTGTCTGAAGGCCGAAGTTCTGGTGATATTCTTCTTGGAGCCCAGAGCACATGCCCAACTTTATTTCCCAGAGGGTCAACTCTATTCCAAAATCAGTCTCACGGTGCTTCATAAGCATTCCCTGCTGTCCTTGAACCAATAACATAGACTCCTCCATGTACAAAGCCTTCTTCTTTCCAAAGTAGCCAGCCCTGAATGCCCTTAGGCTGTTCATCCAAACTCCAACACGCAGACCCAACCTCCACTCACAGGGTCCTTAAAATCTCCTCTTTTCATCCTTGAATTACGGGCTGAAGCTTTGCAGCTCCATGCAGACGTCCTCTTTCACCACAGTGCACAGAGAGACCCCGAGCATCTGAATATCAGAAAAACGAGAGCATTTATGGTGTTTACTATGGTGTGGCCTATGTGATTAGCCTCTGTCACCTGTAATGTCCAATTTCACATGAAGGGCATCATTGGACAGCATACTGAGCAGAGAAGGCAGAGAAGCTTCAGCATCTTTGGCTCTAAAATCCAGTGAAAGGCATTGACATGAAACATTGTTGTGATGCAGCTACCAAAACCACCTCTTGACGTCTAACGTGCTATTGAATGAAGTCTGGGGAGGAACTTTCAGGGGCCCAAACTTAGACCTGTACGGCATACCTGCAATTCAGTTTTACTATTGTATAATGCCAAGCCCCACGTGAGTCATAGATTTAAAATTTTCAACAATCTAGGCTGTGCCTGTGCAAACAAGATGCAGTAATAAAAATCCTGTGTACTAGTGTTTCTCATGTATACAAGGATGTAAATAACCACATCCCTCTGTGAATGCCAAGGTCGTATCCTGAGCAAGATCAAAACCTGGATATGGTTCTTCAGCTGTATGCTCTGGTCCATGTAAACACACTGACACAAACACAAACACTGTCCCGTGCACTCTAAATGTAATAGCTGCTTCAGTCTGGAAAACTCTTTCAGTTAAATGCTTTAATTATAGTAATTGTGTTTGTGTTGAGCCCGAGTCTGGTAAACTGTTTAAAAAGTGGGATTGCAACATCTCAACGCTGGTACCTTCAAAGTGTTTTGACCTCCCCCTGAACTTGAATGGAAATAGGAGTCATTTTTGTCAGTGTTTGCAAAAAAAAAGCAGAGATTATTTTTAGGAAGTCCTAAGAGTGGCACATCAATGGAGAAATGCCCTTCCAAATGGAAACACTATGTCATACAAAGCATGTTTTGAGCAGACACAGCAGATTCACTTCAGTATTTCTGGAGTGAGGACATAGGAAAACTTCTCCTCACGTGTCTGCGGATACATGTGTGCATGTTTGTTAATGTGAACATATGCATTCCTGGTCTAGTCATGGGCTTTAGTAAGCTTCTACTCTATTGTGTCCTGTTGTGTGTGTTTGCAGGTCAGTATCAGTTTGGAATAAAGAGACGGGTGTGTCCAATCATTTCCGCCATCTGGGACTATGTGCAAATCTATTACAATCAAATACCAATATTTGCATTCACCTTAGTCACACCATCTTAATTCTGCAACAATAGGCAGCAACATGAAAGGCTAAAATCAAACACACCTACATAGAAACTTGAGGACACTCACATGCTTGCACACACCTGCCGGAAGAGCTGTCTGAATAAAGTAGGCCAAGATTCAGTGGCTGCATTTGACTTTGGATGGAGAAACATGTAAACAGAGAGCACAAAGAGGGTTTTATGTCAGCAGGAAGGCTGCTGTTGAACCAGCATGTTTCTGCTGGCCCCGGCACTGGAGGGCTATCGTTAAGAGGTAAAACACTGCTCCTTAGCCTCATCCATCGAAAACTATAATACAATGATAACACTTACCAACAATGCTTAAGTTTAACACTGTACTGTTAGTGCTTTGGTACATTAATTGTTTGATTTACACTTATAATTCACTTAATAAAAGGTTATTTGTAGTATGAAGAAGTTTCTTTTAATTAACATCCTCTCTAGGATTATGCAGTGTACTTTGATTTTCTTGGTATTTTTGTTAATCGCGATAAACACACCACAACAGGGGGCGTCAGTGGCTCAGTCTTGTTGCAGCTCTGCCAACAATCAGAAGGTTGGAGCCCAGCCCTGGCTGTCACATGTTGACGTGTCCTTGGGCAAGATACTTAAACCCAGGTTGTTCCCACTGCTGCTTCAGTGGTGTGTTAAAGGGTTAGTTCAGAATTTTTGAAGCTGGGTAGTATGAGGTACTTAACAATAGTCAGTGAAGTAGCGGAAAGGGCTTCCTGCTGCATTGTCAATCAGTCAATGTATCATCATAACAAGTGTTATATCAAGACACTTTACAATAGCAAGCTGAAGACAAACTCTTGATTTTATGGATACACATATATACATGTACATATAAAAAATACACATATACATATATATACAAATACATACATCCAACACCTAATATGAGTCCATATGAAGAATAAGGCCCGGTCCACACATGGAGTAAACCGTTTTGTTTTCAAAATTCTCTGTAAAGACAGCATTGCATGTTCATGTATTTTGATGTTGATGGTTGTAGTAGAGCAGAACATTTTACTGTAAAAGCCATAACAAGCTCAGTAGCTCCTCCAGCACAAACCTGACACTGTATTCTGCCATTGTTTCTGTTGTTGTCAGAGTTCAGGCATGTGGATTAAAGAAGAGGTGAGGCTTTGACGTCTATCTGTATTTGCTGTAGACGCGGAAAAGGCCAGTGTTTTCAGATTTATTCGCTCTGGGACCCATTTTAAAAAGTGTGCATTTAAGGGCACCCAAAATGCTGTATCTGTGTGGAAGAAATGCCTGTACAATTGAAAACTTGTGGGGATATGCTTGAATTTATCTCTGTGTGGACAGCCCCTAAATCCAGACAGCTGGAAAGGTACACTGCTGTTAACAGGTGCAGTTATTTTGTGTAACTGTGTATGTTTTACTTATAAATGAGCCACAAAACTCTGTTTGATCAAATGTACAATCGGGTGAAAAATTTCAGAGCACTTTATTTTTCCTCCAGGAAGTCTCTGTGTTTGGCACTATTTTAGGGTGCGAAAAATGGCTATGCGTTCTTCCGCCTGTGCTTCCCAGCTTCTCTCAGCAGGAAGTTTGTCCGGCTGGACGGAGGAGTGGTGGAGGGGGGCAGGAGGATGGGTGGCACAATGTCAAAAATTTGCAGCATAAGTCAGTGTTCATAATATGATAGCTCAACGATTAAACCAGAGAAATAAAGCTGCATTGTTTTAGCTCCATATCCAACAGTTCTGTGAGGAGGCTCTTTGGAAGCATGGTGCACGTTTTTGAGCAGATGTTTGTTTTTATCCATCCTCGCTCCCTTTCCTGGTTTTGCACCAGTCCCATAAGATGACGTCATCACCTTTTCCCTCTTGCCTTCAGCGAATTTCCCAGATTATTTACGGCTGCATTCGCACTTCAGCTCACCCAGACTTAATGTGGAAAAAATACAACGGGGCGCAATGAAATTAAACGGATTAAGGCCAGGTGGAAACTCAGCTGTCTGCATTCACACATACGGCCCACCTGGTTAAGTCAGGATATTTTCATGTCATTTACATGTCATTTCATATTATTATTATTGTTTAGGGATGCACAACATTGGATTTTTCTAGATCGGATATGTTGATATTTTTAACTTCATTATCACCGATACATGTATTTCTGGTCAAGAGCTCAAGCTCTGTACTAAACGAAAACGGACTTGTTTCTTTCAGTGTTGTTTCAGTGTTTTTGCAAGGAACAGATGTAAAACAAGAAAAACAGCATTTAAGTCTTGCAAAAATGAAACCCTTGATTTTTAAATGTACCCATGCAGTGATGAGAAAGTGCATCAATATTGTACTTTTGTGTTGCAGATATTTCAACAGTAAATATCTGCAAAAATTTCAGTATCGGCTGATATCAATATCAAACTGATAATATCGTGCATCCCTACTAGTTTCCACACTACTGCATGAATACAAACATCCATACATCCGCATCAGCTTCAGATCCAAGAGAAACGTAATGTAGCCTTCATCATTTCTAACATTTCTTCATCTTTTGACCTTTAGTTTACAGATGATAATCTCATTTTCCTTACATGTCTTCGTTACTCAAGGTGTTTTTTGCAAGTGTGAATATAGTTATAAACTGCATTACGTCAAGGAAACGAGGAAAGTTTCAGTTTTGTGTGTTATGTGACTGACTGACTGCCATTGCACATCCTTTAATGCGACTGTTATTTATGCTAACATTGCAATGCTAAAGCAATACATTATCAGTCCTATTCTAAAGCGTCTATTTTTAAAAGGAAAAAAGCAAAGCCATGTGCAATAACAAAGAACATGTGTATGACTGACCTCCGGTAATAGTCTTGTGTCTGGAGGAAAAAGGAAACATGAAAAAGCAGTAGTATTGGTCATGTTTACATGTCGCGTGTGGCGCTCGCCCCTCCTCCTGCCTGTTTATGAATGGCTTGTTATTCAGAGGAAGGAGAACTGCCCCTGCTGTTCTTCTAGAAATTCTTGCTCAATATTTTGTTGTGGCACCTCCAGGGTGTTTTTATCTGAAACTCAGAAGCCCAGATGCATTCGGGTGACTGTCTGCCAAGTTGTAGAATCAGAGTCCAAACAACTCCCTGTCTTTTTAACCCACCCTCCAATCAGAGTGAGGGATTGAGGCAAGCCCCTCACAGCTCTTGATTTGCATTTTTTCCTCGTTTCAGAATTTCTTTGGATCCTCTGTCTCTAAAGTGACATGAAATGGGGTATTTACTGTAAACAAGGGACCGCCATTGGGGATTCATGCTGTCCTTTGTCATAATATGGCCACAGCCTTTAAGACAGCATCAAAAATGCAGTCCAAGTAAATAAAGACAACTCAGATCAGACATAATAAAAAATCAATTATTATTCTGGGTAAACTATTTAAAGTTTAATCTGTAGGATGTGTTTGTTGTTGTTGTTGTTGTAGTTGTTGCTCTGGTCTTGCACTCACTCAGAAATCCAGCCATGCGTGTGTTCAGGATGTTCAGACAGGGAGGGGTAGCAAAAGCAGTGGGCTGTAGTGAAGGCAAAATAGAGCTCCTTGTTTTCGGCTCATCCCACACTGTGAGGCTCTCACCAGCCTGAGGCGACCCTATTTCATCCTCACACATTGAAAAGACTTGGCACCAGTGAAAGTTTGTCTAACGGGAAGTAGCCCTGTAAGGTTTACTTTAAGAGGGGGCCCAATTGATCGGTGGGTCAGTGGGCCAATTCCAGAGCCAACAAGGGCCCAAACCTTGTCAATAATTAGACCAAAGAAAAGATCAGTACCATCATTCCCAGCCAGCAGCTTGTTAGGTTAGCTTAACAGGCCAGCAAGTAACCCCCATAAATAAGAAATGGGCAACTTGGACCACCAAGACAGCCACATTAACCATGTTATCCACCTACATGTGGTATTTTGGCCTACTATATACCTATATATTATAAGTACGTGATAATAAAAGGGGTAGGATTAGCTAAGTTTATGCTTCTTCCTACTCCTTTGTCTCTTTTGTTTTTGGAATATGCATGTGTTTGTTTGTGGTGGCTAACCATGTTTGTTTTTGCATGTTCGAAATAAATCATTCAGTACAATTCAATTCAATTTGAAAGAGTCCCATTTAATGATGAAGGAATAAATCATTTATGACTTGTAAACATTTGTCCCTCAACCATCTTGTTTTTGGCTATTGGGTTATTTTATGGAGTTTATCTCGTAGCAGGAAGTAAAGAGTCTCTGTGTCAAGGGTGCGTTTTAGTGACATGACTGATAGACAGACTTCTCCAGATAACAGAGGGCTATTTTAACTTCAAGGAGACACGGTCCTCCTGGACACGTGTCTTTCTGTCTGCATGAACAAGAGTGCTGCAGTGAGTTTGGGGTAATTTGATTGTGATTAACAGCTTAAAATGTTTCTGACTTATTTGCTCTGCTGAATTTTTGGTGCCACCGTTCAACATACATTCAAATGAAGGAAATTCAAATGCACTATGTTCAGGTAAACATCTGGTTTGATTTTGAATTATTAGTTGTTTTAGCATTTAAGGCTGCAATGGGAAAAAAATGACTGAAGAAGACCAGCAATGACATGAAATAAGGGATGAAAGAAGGGATGGGCATCTGGAGGCCTTGGGGCCACATGTTGGCTTAATGCGGCCACCAAGTCACTTTCAGTTAAATTGAAAGAAGCAAACATAAAGAAAAAATGTAGAAATCTGCAACAAAGGATTTCAGTGGAGTTCCCACAACCGTACCATGCATAAAAACCAAACCTCTAGAGCAAGGATCACCAGTTACATTTACGAATGTACGCAAGGGTCAGTTTTATTCTTGATGTTTTCTTCGAGGGCCAGGTTTATTAAATATGATGAAAATAATAATAATAAAAAACCTATAATGTTAAATGGTCCTATCAGCATGTTATTAGTTTAATATTTGAATTTTAAACTTGCATCTATTATTTGTTAGTCTTTAAAAAAAGAGATCAGTCCCTATCACACAAGCTAAAGTCAGCCCCATGGGACTGTTTTAAGTTTTAATGATTTCCATCAAACATAAAACAAAAGTAGTACTTGTTGAAGAAAAAATGAGATTTTACTTGCTGAATTTGGACTTTATCCTCAAAAATGTGACTTTTTCCTTCATTATTCTGACTTTAATTGTAGAATTCTGTTTTTTATTCCTGAGAATTCTGACTTAAATCTCTAAATTCTGTCTTGAATCTCAGGATTTTTACTATTTTCAAAGACCTAAAAACTGTTCAAACATGGCTTTTTAGCAGACACTCAATTTCTTTAAGATAACAATCAGGCTGAATTGAATTCTTTAGTGGCCTGATGTGGCCCCTGGGCTAAGTTTTTCGACTTTTCTATCATTTCCTACCAACACTGTGAGTAATAATCCTTAGACTGTTGCATTTTGTATTTAAAGTCTTGTATTAAGAATATTTTGCCATCAATCTGTAAATATAATTGTCTGTATTCGTCTCTGTAACACAATTTTATTAAGATTTTATGTATGCATTTAAAAAAAAATTACAAATTGTAACTAAATTATAGTCAGTGCTTGGTAAGTAATTTGTTCATTGCATAAAAAAGACAAGATCAGTTGGACCGTTGAATGTATCTCGTTAGTCTATCTGGGCAACAGCTTATAGAAGTGTTTGGGGAGGGGAAGAGCCTTTAAAACATATCTTACATGTGATTGGACGATCATTCTGTCAGTTACATTCATTACAGGCCAATCAGATAGTGTAGTAGGCGGGCGCTCCTGCCACAGTGTAACAGACAGAACATGAGCCGCTTCGTAAAACAAACTGTCACCAAAACACGTTGGAAATGGAGCGAAATTATTATTTCTGATGAGAAATGCTTTCAGTGTTGATATTTGTTCTTCATTTAATAAATAAATGTGGTCCAGATCTGATAAAACTGCTTCTGAAGCTGTTAGCATTTATGCTAATCCCCGTGCAGTCACTTCCTGTCGTCATTTGCCTGTGGCTCTCACCTGGTCCTGCTCTAAAGGATGCTGACTGGGCCACTCACAGTCATTGTAGACTGGAGCTTGGCAAGCTGGATCTGTCTGATAACAGGCTGATCCAGCTGCTGTGCAAGGTTATAGTTTATTGTTAAAAATGCCTGTAAATTTTAGTGTCTTATTTCCCTAAGAAAACCTCAATATTCTCTCTATTATTGTGTGAAGTCTTAAATGAATTTGAAATGTCATGTACATTTCAGACACTTTTGAACATTTTGACAGTTTTTCTGTGGCAGCTTCATCAACAGAGTTTCCCGTCCCAGGCTTAAAGCATTGGGATCCTCTGCCATTGATGCCACAGCAGGTACAATACAGAGGGTCCAAACTTAACACAGGAGTAACACAACGACACAGATTAATTTTCCTTTTGTCAGAGGCAAAAGAGAGGATGTGTGGTGGGAGGATGTTTACACCAAGTGGAAAGACCCTGTTTATGGGAAGTGTGAGTGTGTGTTTGTGTCTGGTTGCCAGTTTGACTGTCCTTGGCTGATAAGTTGAGGTGATGCTTGGAGCTTTCACTTTGAAGCGAAGACAGGACTTGACGGTCCAGAGGGTCAGCCATCACTTAAGGCTGCTCCTCTGAAAAACAGGGACCACTTTGGAAACACAGCTTTACTTTGAGCTTCATTGTTGTATGTCTGAAAAAGTGCCTTTAGAGAGCAAGTTTGTGCTCAGCTCCGTGTTTTTACGGTTGTTCTCATCCAGTGGGGAGTCCAGAAGTAATCAAGCTCCGGGAGTAGCATCAATCAGTTCCTCCAGGAAATCACAATTTCTTGATTGCAACAGTCACTGCAAATTCAGTTAATAGCTGCAGATTCTGTGTGACCTTGTACTTTGGTCTATCATCCTCAGGCTTTTCACCTCCAAGATTCACGTGTACTTCAGATTTCAGAATGCCATCTTTATTTTCAACTAAGAAGACTTGCGCTGTTAAAGGCTCACAATAACAGACAAAATCAACAGTCAAGTTTCTAAAAGCTGGTGCCTGATGTTTGCATGAAATCTTCTGTTTGGGGGAGGGTCTGACCATAGGCAACAAAAATCAAACAAACAAACAAACAAACAAACAACCTCCGGAGCACCTGGCCCCACCCATAACAGAAAGATCTTGAGGAAACTGATATCTGCTTAAATTAGAGCACATTTTAGAATCAGTTTGTGAAAGGTTAACTAAAACATTAGAAACAGTTGCAAGGAATTTGCACTCACATGCTCTTTTAATGTCAGTGATAAAATAATCCTCAAATTGGCCTTTTGATCTTCTCAGTTCCTTTTTGAAACACTTGCTACAAAGTCAGGCATTTTTGGCTGCAACCGTCACAATAAACTGCACCAAATCCAGGAGGGACTGATAAACGAGGAAAGCAATACTAATTTACAAAAGATGTTTTTGTTTTTTGGTCTATCTTTAACAAAACTAAAAACCGCATTCACACAAAAAAGTCTCTGAAATAATCCAGACTTTTAAGTTTTTTCTTCACTCAGACATTACCCGGGTAATTTTTCCACACCTCTTAGTATTTTATTCGTGTGAGGTCTGAGTAAGCCAAGTGAGGGTGAGAGGAGAGGGGTGATGACGTCCAGGCTCTCAGGAAAGGGGGACTTGACAGGATGGATAAAAACTTCTGAGGGTGCTTTTTCAGCTGCTTTATCATTTGGTAAAGTTGGTCCATAACAAGTGGCTGTCCCCCCTTTAAGGACAAGAACTATTACCAGTCTACCCCAAACTCTTGAACTTCATGGTTAAAAAAATCATGAAAAGGGACAAACAGGAAGTGGTCCTATCACCTCCAAATTTCAGGACTGACTGATGTGAAAAACAGACGCTGAATGTCATCCAGCTTTGCCGGAAAGTGGAATCTGTCTGCTAATGTGCTCAGCTGAAAAAACTGCTGACTGCACCTTTTTCTGGAGAAAGTCAGCAGCTCACAGAGCTGGCACACACACATACAGGTCTTATTCAGCAGTGCTGTGGTTTGGCCTCCTCCTCTGCATCCATCCTGTCTGTATTATGATATCATGGCTGGTGTTAGTCAGACTGCACGAGCTGAGCTTGTAAATCTCATGTTGACGCTGGAGATGTGTGGATACACAGCCTGACTGCTCTGCAAACCTTACTCCTCTGGACCTAAACAGCGATGGACTGGACTGTCTTTGAATCAGGGGTGAGGGGAACTTTAACAGTTGAACAGGGCCCTAAAAATATCTAAAACTTTGTAACTGTTTCAATAAACTATAAACTTGTCCAAATAAGAAAAGACTTTTCTAACATGTTTTTCCTCAGACATAGACATAAAGTTTAAAATGTCCCCAATGCCAGAAAATCCTCACATTACAGCTCAATGAAAGGGATATGCCAACTTTTTTTGTTGTTTTTTGACCTACTTACAAGCACTTCTGTGGTGGTTTGCGCCCTGCGGTTTAGTTTCAAATATATTTCTTTTGAAAATTACATGAAGTGCTAATCTTAGTTTAAAAATAGGTAACATAACATAACGCTGTAAAAAAAAAAAACGAGTCACAACAAGCACACAGGACATTTAGAGTTGCTGAGGTTTATCTGATGACATTAGGCAGCGGCAGGCTAACACTACCCATTGACTCCCAGTGTTTGAGCTAAGCTAATTACATTTTGGCCATGGACAGAGCCTGCACCATTGCCACCTGAGTTGAGGACAACAGCGTCTGTGATAAGGATGCACAGACATAACTGATAGACTATTTACACCTCCGTTAAGTGTATTTAGTACAAAATTATTGTGAATAAATCTCATAATTATTTGGAAAATTAAGATGTTTAAGCCACTCTGCAGCTGTGCAGGATTAGTTTGGAGTGTGCTGGTGGGGGGCCCACAATTATATATTTTCTGCTGGCACCCCTGACTACAGTATTTAAAGATGAGAAGCTCTGACAGTGTGTGTTTGGCTGAGAGTACAAGAAAAGCAGAGGAAGAGATCCGACCTTGACAGTTATCAGCTGACTAATTTAGTAGGGTCTCTGAGTATCCACGATAACACTGTTAAGGAAATAGAA
The DNA here is from genome assembly GCA_037902135.1 of Cetoscarus ocellatus. Taxonomy (NCBI): domain Eukaryota; kingdom Metazoa; phylum Chordata; class Actinopteri; order Labriformes; family Labridae; genus Cetoscarus; species Cetoscarus ocellatus. Next base: position 706,796 of record JBAMNC010000052.1, on the reverse strand, counting down.
ATGAACCTTCACGTGTTTGCTCTAAAATGAAATTCCCCCTCATTAAACTAACACCAGAGAAAATAGACAAACAGGTTAAGGTGTGATAACAATCTAACAAGCATAAAGACATGAGTTTAACATGCATGTTGACAAAGGCGGTATTGTTGTAAAAATTTATGGATGTTTTTACTGCAGGTTTTTATCTAAAAGTTGTAATTACTCATCAAGCAGGTATCAGGCAAACAGAGGGGTGTCAGGGTGTTTCCTTCCTGCACATGCTCCAGAGATAAAGTTCACGTCCTCTGGTCTTGAACTGCTTTGTTTACAGCTGCCACTGCTGCTTTGCTTAGTTTGCCGGTGGGCCACATTTCTGTTTGTCTGCATTTAAAGACACACAAAGTGCCCTCTGTATTCGTTCACTTTCATGTCGGACTGTTGTTTCCGTGGTGCTCGAGGCGGCACGATAACACAAGAACATCATTAAATGAGCTTTACAACAGAAACATTGCAAAAGTCTGAATTTATCAAAATAAATACAAAGAAAATAAAGTCCAAAGAGGACATTACTTGTCACTTAGTAGGTCTCCTGTGAACTTTCAGCTGCCCTGTTGGTGCTAATTCAGGATTTTTGTCATTGGCTTCTGGAGAGACGTGAGGCAAGCGCAAGCACTGTTAGAAATATGTTTTAGCTGATCTGCACTCTTCGGTATGTAAGTAATCATATTATTGAAATATTGAATCAATCACACACGTATGGACAGATTTCTGATATCATACAGGTCTAATGAACATTAAATAAACCTGCAGTTTCTCTGGTTTGATTATCTGTATTACACTTTTCACTTATCTGCAACATTATCAGGTACAATACTCGGGTATAGGATGGAAATTGGTAAGATTTTATAGATACAGCTGCCATTATTGATTCTGTATTGCAAATCCTTATATTGCCTCAGGAGGTTCAGGTCTTTGGATGCATGCAGTGAAATGCTGCTTATGTTTGACTGATAAATGACTGACATTTTTACACAGGCACATATCAAGGCTTTTGTCTTTTTTGGATGAGATTAAGTAATGACAGGAGAGTTGCATGTCGTTAAGTGAAAATGGTGCCACTTTCTGTGTCAGTGTAAAGGGCCTTCTCATATCCAAGCTCCACATATTTGATAACAAAATTACAGCATGAAGGGAAATTCAGTTTACCTTAGTGATGTGCATTTTTAAATCAAATTAAAGCCAAACTAGTTTCGCAGAATTTTGGTATCATTAGTTGTTTTTTTTTTTTTTGTTTTTTTTTTTTTCTTTGAGAGGGGAAAAAATCGAAAAAATATTTTATTTAGTTTATTTTATCTGCATCACCCAGCCCTACTTGGTTGTAGCAAGCAGTCCCTTAATACACTGCTGCCTTTCTATCACCTTAAAATACACTTTACAGCCAAACTTTGCCTTTCGTGGTCTACTGAAAAGCAGTGCCGTCATGTTATATTCATATTGTAAATATTGTTAACGTTAATGGTGTAAATTCTGTGGCTTTTTTCATAGTCTCACTCATACTTTTTTTTCCTTCAAGGTGATAATGCTTAACGACTCTGCATGTTGGAACTTTCTCACTTAAATTTCTTATGCTGTTATCTATTTTAATGTCTGTACCTGATAGTAAGGCATGTCTAATTGTGTTTCTTGCTATTCTCTTTTGACATCTTGCATCAATAAGGCATTTTTCACCCAGAGAACTGCTTCTCACTGGATATTTTCTCTTTTCAGACCACTCTCTGCAAACCCTTATGATGGTTGCGTGTGAAAGTCCCTGTAGCTCAGCAGTTTCTGGATTACTCTGACCAGCCCACCTGGCACAAGCAACCACGTTTACAGCGTTCAGAATCACCTCAATCACCTTTCCTTCTCCTTTCTGATGCTGAAGTCGTCTTGTTCATGTCTATGAGCCCTAAGGCACTGAGTTGCTGCCATGTGGCTGGCTGCTCGGCTTTTTGCGTTGGTGAATAGTGAAACATGTGGTTCTAGTGAAGTGGCTGTTGAGTGTATGTTGCAGAAGGGAAAAATGCAATACAACACTTGAAATATTGAACGTCTATCCAACGTAAATCCCCTGATGCCACAGTAGATGTTGCTTCCAGTGATGCCAAATGAGATGACTGATACCTTTTTGATGATTATTGGTCCAATAAAAAGGACAGATTACAGGGCAAAGGTCCTCAAAGGTGTAAGTTTATGCTTCTTGTTTTAATGACCTCTCTTCTGGAGGTATTTCCAGATTCTTCAGTGATTCTTTCAAACATCTGAATAAATAAGAAGACCTTCTGCTGTGTCTTTAAGTTATACAACAAACATAAATGCATCATTTTTATATGATTTTGTTTCAGAAAGGCTTAGAAGTGCATTCCCGCTTTACTTTCAGCTCTTAAAATCAGTGTAATTAATACATTAACTGTTTAACTTATTCTATAAAGTATGTTCTGTCTGCGTGCTGGTTTGGTGGAGTGTAAGCATCCTCCCCTACTCTCTCTTGCCACCTTTCACAAGCCTATCCACTGTCTCTCCCTCTCTCTCTCTTCTGTCAATAAAGGCACAAAATGCCTAAAAATAATCTTTAAAAAAAAAGTATGTTCTCCCTAAAAACATCTCTTCTGTCTGCCTCCTCTTTTAGACCACGTCCTGGAGAAGGCCATGCACAAATGTGTCCTGAAGCCCCTCAAACCGATAGTGAGCACCGCGCTGCAGGAGTTCCAGGTGCACAGCGGGGAGTGGAAGGAGCTGAAGGAGAACCTGTCATTGGCCAAAGCCAAGCAGCCGCAGGAAATGGGCGTCGCAGACACGCTGCCTCCGGACCCCGTGGCCATAGAGAAGATCAAGCACAAGTTCCTCACCATGAGTAAACTGTACTCTCCGGAGAAGAAGGTCACCATGCTGCTGAGAGTCTGCAAGCTCATCTACACCATCATGGAGGACAATTCAGGTGAATGGTGCAGCAGTTTGGAGCTGGAGTATATTAAATCAGTGGTTTTCAGATTGTTGTTGTCAAAGGCACATCTGATATCAGCCAAAATCTCAAGTCACATTTACCCATATCCACACTTAGTAGCCTTTTTAAGGCGTGAGCTACTCTCTTATCAGTCTGTTACACATACTTAGTTTTATCTACAAATGCCTAATCAAATATGACACACAACTGTAATACAAATGAAATATTAATTAGCAAAGTACAGTAATCCAAGCTTTATATTTCAATCAAATAACTCAGTCTTGGTTGCTGTTTAGTTGCATTAATGCCTCAAGGTTGTACCAATATCCAGGCACACATCGGCCTCCCTGATGGCACACCAGGAAACCACTGTACTAAATCATTCAGCCTTTAAACCACGTCAGTAGATAACCAATGGACCACAATTCCATCACAGTAGTTGTGTAGACACTGGTGTCAAAAAGACTGTAAAACCCTGAAAATGGAGAAGGTGTTTAGATATCATGGGAAACTGTCAAATTTCACATTCAGGGTATGAACATGATGTTTAACACTACACCCCTCAAAGTGAAATACAGACGTGTATGGCAGAGTAAATGACAGCAGTTTTTTTAAAATAAATGTATCAAACAATATGATAAATGATTAACAGATCATGCTTACCACTAAAGGTTGATTAATAACCAGTCTGTGTTAGTGTGACATGTTAATGGTCGCCCACGCCTTATAAAAGTCGTTTTATGTCTCTGCTGCTGGCAGGGTGTCACTGTGGAAAGAGTTACCGTGTTAACAGGTGACTTTCAGCCAAATTAATCTTCTTGCTTACAATTAGGGCTCGGCAATATGGCCTAAAAATTAAATCTTTTTTTTTTTCCCCTCACAAAACTCAATTTACGATTTTAATAATTTTTTCCCCCCTCTTAAAGAAATGACCTCCAAGTGACACAAAATGACGTGAATCAAGTTTTACCTTTATGTTACAAAATATCCTGAAACTAAACAGAATTTCTTTCCAATAGTTTAATTGAATACTGTTATTTTTTCATGAAATCTTGATCATGTAGTTTGAATGTAGTCAGGTTTGTCTACATAAACACTGAAAGCTGAGATGTTTCCTCAGTATATTAACATGGAACTCTCTGATCAGTAGTTAATTTCATTTACAAAACAAACACAAACCTAAACATCTGCTCATGCAAAGGTGGACGGTTCAAAATATTTCACTGGTCCATCTGAGTCCATAGACAGTGTTTGAGGAGGGCAGAACCTTTCAGAAGCTAATCTGGCAGATGATTGTACAGTCGATCCCTCAGTCACACTCATTATGGGGCAATACTTGAGTTTATTTTAAAGTCCGGTCCCCGTGGCATATGCCAAGAAAAAACTGTTCCTGTCACGAATGTAGTTGATGACCCCTGCTTTGTGTTGGTTTTGATTGAGAGCTCACTGACACCTAAATTAACCTTTTTAATGCATGTAAAAAGCATTTTAATGGTGTCACCTTCTGCAGAATAAATCAATTACATTTATCAGAATGTGATTCCTCTGTGTCCTTAACATGAAAAAACGTAAATATTGTGATGGTAATGGAAGATGTGAAACTGCTCTTTCTATTTTAGATTATTTTATAAAAATGTCATCAACAGTTCATAGGGGTTCATTACATTAAGACATGGTATCTAAAGCATTTTGGTCCTCACAGCTCTGCTCCGTGTGCCCTCAGGTCGTCTGTACGGGGCCGATGACTTCCTGCCCATGTTGACCTATGTGTTGGCTCAGTGTGACATGCCTCAGCTGGACAATGAAATCCTCTACATGATGGAGCTGCTGGACCCCTCACTGCTCCATGGAGAAGGTCTGTTTCTCCGAGCACTCATCACAGTTTCATTTTGTCTTTATAAAACACACAGGCCCCATAGATTTACTTTATTTATAGATATTGACATATTTTTAATCCTCTGCCCTGTTTGTTCTGTTCCAGGCGGTTACTACCTGACCAGCGCCTATGGAGCCATGTCTCTGATCAAGAACTTCCAGGAGGAGCAGGCAGCCAGAGTGCTGAGCTCTGAAACCAGGAACACGCTCCACCAGTGGCACCGCCGACGCACCATGCAGCGATCTGCTCCGTCTATTGATGACTTCCAGGTAAAAACAAGATCAGTCACAGCTGCGTCATTCCCTTAGAAATGGCTGTCCTTAACTGGTAAACCCAAACCAGCTGTTTTCTGTGGTTTATTTTCTAATTATAGTTAGATAAGGAAGCTGGATTGTATGTTTGGATTTCTCAAGATCTGTAGAAAACAACCCAAATGGAAATGTTGTTTCAGGGGACAGAGCAGATAAAATATAAGTATTCATGTCCTCCTAAGGCCCCTGCGATGGTGCTCTTGTCAACATGTATCTTTTGTCCTCTTTCGCACTTAACAAGTTTGGTCCGGACCAAATGAACTCTTGATTTTAGCCCTCTGTCTACCAACTGTTCTGCACTTTTAGAGATTTTGTGAGTTTTAAATTCATCACTTCTCCAAACAAGGGGCACATTTATTGTTTGTCCTACCCAACAGGCTTTGTTTGCACCACGATCATTATAAGTTTGTTTTCACGTAAGACTACTCTCTATTTCCCCTTGATGAGGCTTATGCTGTCTTGACTCTTCGCTTTTTTGGGAAAGTTCAGTTGATTCAGGTTGGCATGAAAGCTCACACAAACTCTGGTGTGGACCAAAGACCTGCATTCTGGTCTGCCTGAAAACAGGGGGTCTTGTTTTAACCCTTAGTGGACCAGAGTTCAGTTCGTGCTGGGTGTGAAAGCCATCCGTACTAAAAGAGGACCAAACAAAGCAAGTGAACCAAAAAGTGAATTGTGGCTTGAGTATCACAACAGTAAGAAAGCTGATGGAGCGTTTATAGACGATATAAAGCAGAGTATAGCTGACGTTAGCGTTGCTAGCACCATCAGCCTCTGGCCCTCTTAAATGGCAAATGGTCTTAAGCTTATACAGCGCTTTACTAGAGTTTCTATGTCAGTTGTCCATCAGTATCAACTAACACATCTGCGCCCTTTCATGCCCATTTACACGCCACTGACGAAGCGTTGGGAGTTGGGGTTACGTGTCTTTCCCAAGGACACACCTCCATGTGACACCTCTCAACAGCCGTCAGGGATATGGTTACACGTCACTCCGGTCAATATGCAAGTGCCATTTGACAGAGCCTGAATGCAGCTTTATCTTTATATTAATGGCTCCAGAAAACTTCTGAGCTGCTTTGAGCAGTTATTACTTGTAGCCAGTTGCTGCGGTGTACTCTAGCGCTCTTGAACTGTGACGGGGACACCTCAGCAAGTGGATTTTGTGGAGCCCAAGTTTGGAGCAGTCGTATTCACACTTATGCAGGGTTCCCACATGTCCTGGACAACCTGGAAAATGATTGACCAACTTTCCAGTCATGAAAAACATGGAAAATGAGGAAAAAAGTAAAATGTCTTGGAAAATTATTTATTTTCCTTCTGCCTTGTTAGTGAACAAAAATCAAACATAGGAAATGAAGCAAAACTGTACTTGGTAACTAATGCACATTTAGCCATAAAATAAGAGTAGATAAAATAATGCAAGTTAAGGAGTAAAATATAAAAACTTAAAGCAATGGTGACAAAAAGAAATGATAAAAAATGGCCAAGTAAAATGTAGGCTATTTAAACAGTAAATCAGCAACATATATTTATAAAAAGCAGAGTAAATACAGATTAAAAATATAAGTATAAACCATAAATTTATATTAAGACTCTACATAAAAGCAAGACTAAAAAGATAGCTAGCAGGCAATGTTCATGCCCGAGAGTTAGACATAAATAAATTTTAAAGGGGGCTGAAAACGTCCTGGAAAATGATTTCTAGAAAGGAGTGGGAACCCTGTTATTAAATGAGCAGGACTCTGACATAATATAGTTGGATCCATAGCATGAAACCACTCTTAGAAACTCTTTTACATTTACATCCTCTGATATGTGAAACTAAGGACCATTCAGAAGAAAACAGAATCCCCCTTGAAGGTCTTATTCACAAGCTCTGAGCTCCTGACAGAGCTGATGTTCAGTGAGCTAAAATCTTTGGAGTCATTTTTTTTTTTCCTATGACCTTTTTTCAGAACTACCTGAGGGTGGCGCTGCAGGAGCTGGACAGCGGCTGCACAGCTAAAACCCTCCAGGTCCGTCCATACGCCACGGTGGAGGAGGTCTGCCAGCTGTGTGCCGTGAAGTTCAAAGTGTCCGACCCTGAGAGCTACGGCCTGTTCCTGCTGATGGAGGGCAGCAGCCAGCAGCTGGCTCCTGACACGCATCCCCAGAAGATCAAGGCCGAGCTCCACAGCCGCTCGCAGGCCACTCCCTTCCACTTTGTGTACCGCCGCATGGGAAGCAACACCTCATCATCAGCTCCACTCACTACTACACCCAACCTCAACAACCTCACTGTGACCTCCGACCTGAAGACCAACCTGAACGAGCTGAGCAGGGAGCCGTGCCTCAGCCTGGGCCACAGTCGTCCTCTGAGCCTCAGCCTGCCGCCCAGCCACCTCAACGGGAACTCCATATCCATATGACTGAGCGAGTGAATGGGCTCATTGTCTCCACCCATCATTTCTAACAAATCTGGTTTTATCGGACCTCAAAGGGCCGGCATGTGGACATGTTCCTTTGGGCTGAAGGCTGTCGTGCCAGTCCTGACAAAGCCTGACTTCTCCTTTTGGATGACACGTCTGTCTCGGTCAACATCCCCTCGCTGGAATGTTTTGTCTGACAGACACGCGTGAAAGAGGAAAAGAAGAAAGGAGGGAAGGAAGTGAGAGATGGAAGCTTTTTTTTTTTAACTTCCTTGCTTCTTGATTTGGCAGCAGAGGGACACTTTCCTGAACAGAGCCCTTAAAATCGTAGCATATAGTTCAGACGGCAATGAAGGGGTTAACTTAAAGTGTAAAAATGACATGAACACTGAGATGTGTTGACAGTGCTGCCTTAATACTGGAGTTAAGATGCTGATTGAGGGTCAGCTGTAGTCGGTGTAACCTTTAGGCTACATGGAGGTTAATCAGATCAGAGACACATGATCAATCACTTTAAGTATAAAGCAGATCGTTTATATTGGTGATAGTTATATCTGAGGTTTAATCGTTACAGTTGCTGGTAAACTGTATTTTTAATATTGTTTGTTTTTAAACTGTTCTTCCCTCTGGTAGTAGAAGTGTTTCTTATGGCTTAGTGACACCTAGTGGTGGCTGGTGCGTATTGCAAGTTGATGTTTTTCATGTTTTTTAATGCAAATCCGTTTTTTAAAAAGAAGAAGAACTCAGCTGTTGGAAATCAAGAGTTTGATGGAAAATTATCGATAAAGAGCTGTAGCAATGTATATAAAGCCCGTTCTGAATTTACTTATATTCTGACTGTATTGCCAGCTTGTTGGAGATTATTTTTAGTGCCTTCTTTCTGTCAGCAGATTCACTAACCTGCACACTTGATCAGGGATTCGGCAGCTGTGGTCACCAAGAGGGCTACATTATTTTGTCCTCATTGCCAAAGGGACATTTTGTTAAAAAATTGGAAGATATCCTCATCCTTACAACAACAATAACACATATTTTAACAAAAGAAACAGAGAATAAACTTTAATAAAATGTTATTATATCAACTTAGATATAAAAACCAATACCTGTTTTAATGAGCACACATGATTCAAAACAGTTTCAGCTTCTTTTTCAATGCAAGTAATACAAATTTCACTGGTTATTAAAGTAAAGTTTAAGGGATACAAGATATCGGAGTCTGGATAATTTCTTACATGCCAGTATTTTTATATGCATTATTGCTGGTACGGATATTGATGCCAATATTTTTTGTTAACAGTTATGTGTCTCAACTTGACTGAAACTGACCGATTCCTCTTATCGTGACAGTTCATCAGTGTTGGAAACAGAAATGTCACAAGAAAATCATTTCATTCTCTAATATATTACACTGATGAGTTTAAAAATGTAGAAATTCAGTGATAATAAGGTAAAACACTATGGTGCAATCATACATTTTCTCAATATTTCAGCCATCTTTCAGCTATTATCTACTGATACCAATATTGTGCTGATAATATTGTGCATCTTTTTATTATTTGACCAACAGCCCCTTTTCTGGACGAATGCGTTTACAGATGCCTCTAAAATAAGTTCACAGAAACAATAACTGTCAAAGGAAGCTGTATATTCTTAGTGATATTTCTATTTTAAGACTTTATGACCAGTTTTACCAAATTTCCCTCCTGTGTAGTGGAGTTTAATATATCTGACATTGACTAGTGGGCCGCACTAAGAGAGTGAGAGAGCTGCATGTGTGATGAAAACGCACATGTGGGCGAAGGTTGTATAGCTATGACATCACAAACCCCAGGAAGTAAAACCTGGTGTTTTCTGCAAAGAGCATTTCTCTTTGAACTAAGAGTTTAGAAAAAGATGTCATGGCCTTCTGCCCCCTGAGCCCATTCCAACTACATTAAAAGAAAATAAAGTTATTTTTGCATGACATGGCACATTTGAAATAAGGAGCTGATCTGATAACGTTGTACTTTTCCATCAAATCCTTGCTGCTGTGGTTGCAGCTCCGCAGCCTCTTCTTTTCTCTTCTGCTCTCCATGAACTTCTTATGCATTAAGCTGCATATCTGCAGGTAGATCTCAGCATTCTCATTTGAAATTTAATATATGATACTGCCTTTTAATGTGATAATATCAGGGATTATCACAATGTGTAAAAAACAGTTTTTGCATGTAGTTTATATTTTAGTTGTATTTAGAAACAGGCAGGTCTGCCGGTGTTTAGAAAGTGTAACAGTCATTTATGTATTTGCTGATTATCCTGGTGATATGAAAGAATCTGTAACTTACATGATATATTTTACTTGTTTTTGGGTGCCTCTAACTTTCATTTTGACATTATTATGCGACTGAGGAACAATTGTGGCTGGCTGCCATGTTTTTACCATAGACAGGTCTCTGTACTACTGATGAATGATCAACATTTAAAAACACACGTGGTCAGTAAAGAACAGGTTTTCTGGACTTTCATGCCGGTCTGTGGATTCACACAGAGCAACAAGTTGATGGTTTGTGTGGAAATTTGGAAAGAAAAAGTACGTGAGGACTCTATAAAGGACAGGAGATGGTACTGAGACAGGGGATCTGTACAGCCAACATCAATGTTCAGTTTCAGTTAAAAGAAAGCACTGGAAATTGATCTTGAATCAAAGATATCAGCAGTTCCAACATGAAATTGGTAATCTGTGTAATGGCTGTCTCTAACTGTAACACTCCATCCACTCCTGTCTGAAATTGATGTGAAGTTTCTGAGGTCAAGATGGAAATGAAAGTGAAAAGTGATGATGCTTTAAAGGGCTTTTCACTATAAATCAGGGTCTTGATCAGATTTGGGGTTTTAATGGCTGCACCTGCAAGAAAAGCTGCAAATGAACATGAAAACGTAGGATTAAAGATCCTTAAATAGTAAGTGAAAACACTCCATCCAATTGACTGGTGCTCTATGGGGTGAAAGAGATTTAAGATCAATCCAAATGCTTAAAGTTCAAAAACTGTTTAACATCTATTAGTAATCTGAATCAAATGGACTATGAGGAAATTAATATCTCCTCAGAAAAGGGATTGGATGAACGGTAATAAAAGACTCGTTTGTCTCCGAGTGTCTCTCCAGTGCGGTTGAGCAAACAGCCCCATCTTGTGGCCAGAAGTGAAATAACCTGACAGAACCAAGTTGTGTATTTTACTCCTGTCACCAGAGTTAAAACTCTACTGTCCCACATATTTTATCCACTTCTGAATGTATGAAGAATCATTAGACAGGCAGGCAGATGGAGCTCCTGTCACAGAGCGGCTGGACCGTAGAGGAGCATCATCCCTCCTACAAACACCTTCAGCCCAAAGTCACGGAGCTCCTCTCCTACAAACTCTCATCCCTTAGTGATAAAAATCATTTTTGTATTTTGTGCAGCACAAAACACTGCATGAAAATGCTGCATAGCTGGTATTTTAATCTGATCTCTTAACAAATGCACAAAAGGGAGTTTTACCAGAAGAATTACAGCCAATTATAGCTATTTTTCTTGCAAATATTACTACTTTTAATGTTTTTATTGTAAATCTTGTCGAGTTTCTTCATTTACTTGCACTTTTCTGTTATTTGAGATTGAGTGGCAGGCTGCATTGCAGGAGTTGGAGGGCTGCATGCGGCCTACTGCTGGTGTAAGTGGTAATTATAGATCCCTGAATTAATGTAAACAGTTTTCAACAATAAGAGGCGCACCTAGGGGTGAGAATTGGTTCCAAGAAGATTATTTGCGCTCTGTTTATCTTTTGTTCCTTCCATTTTAAATTGACAATCAAAACTGAAAAGGGGTCTCGTTATTTAATTATGTGTTATTGTATCTGAAAGAAACACCTAACTTTTCATAATTTGGATTAAATCTATAAATTGGAAAAATGGACCAGCCCAGCCAATCACAGGGCCACATAGAGAGAGACCAACAGCCATCCATGCTCACACTCAATTTCTCAGTTAAGCTAATGAGCATGTTTTAGGTCTGTGGGAGGAAGCCAGAGTGTCCGCAGAGAACCTGCGCATGCACGGGGAGAACGTGCAAACTCCACACAACCTTTTTGCTGTGAGGCACGTGCACTACCTGCTGCGCCACATTCACTAAAATGAGCAGGGATGAGATTTTATTGATACAGAAGCCATTAACGATTATTCTTCTTGATTCGATTCCTTAACCATCCCCTTATTGATTCCAGGAGCTGAGGCTATCCTCTTCAAATGTAAAAAAAAAACAAAAAACAACTGAAAGTCATTAGACCCAAAAATGTTAAAAAAGGAGCCTGAAGGGAAATAGTGGAAACCCTTTAAAGCAAACCTGAGTGTCATTGAGGTGTCTGATTTGCATGAAAAGCATAAATCATCTGTTTATAACCTGTGACTCTTATCACGTGTTCATCTGGGTGCCAAGTCTTCAAACTCGAATCATCTCGTGGTTTTGATGTTTTCAGTGATCAAGCTTTTTTCTGAATATCAAAGTGAGTATTTATGTGTCTGTGCGGGGATTTTTCACAGATGGCTTTTTCATGTTTGTAATATTCTATGAAGTGTCAAAATATCAACTGCATCCAAACAAACAACAGACAACACCACCCTGTTTCTTTTTTGTCAGAGAATGAGTTCGTGTATATTCTTTTGCACTTAATAAAGGTTGGAAATGGAGAAGCTTCTGTGTGTGTTACAGTTTTATACTATTACTAAACCCACGCAGAACTACCTTAATTTAAAGGGACATGCCAACATTTTTTCTGTTTTCGTGTCTTACCTCACTCCCAAGTCCATGACAAGCAGACAGACGTCAATCTTCCGACTGTGCGAGCAGTAACAAGGAAGAGACAGGCAGAGCTCGCCCACCGCTAATTAGCTTAGCTCAAACACTGGGAATTGATGGGTAATGTTAGCCTGCCTCTGCCTAGAGTCATCAGATAAACTCTTCAGCAGCTCTAATCGATCCTGTGTGCTTGTGACTCGTTTTTTTACAGCGTTATGTTACCTTATCTATTTTCAGTCTAAGATTAGCACTTTATGTAATTTTCAAAATAAATACATGTTTTGTTGACCTACTTATAAGCAGACGGTGGTTTGCGCATGCACCCTTTGGTTTAGTTTCCTATGTATTTCTTTTGAGCAATAAGCAATTATAAGTTGCTTCAACAAAGTAAGTACCCATTTTGAATATTAGTAAATAAGTACCCTTAGCAAAACGTACTATACTTGAAGTTCATTTTATTAAGTATACTTGGGTATAGTTATAGCAAGTATACTTGGGACCATGTACTTGTAGTGTCCTAGAATGTATGCTAATTTAATACTCCTTCAGACTAAATTGGAACATTTTAAGTTTATAAAAGTATACTTTAAGTATACTCTATAAGTTAATTTAAGTTTACAACACCTCAAGTCTACAAGTTCACTCATCTATATACTACGAGTGTACTAGGTACATACTTCTAGTCCACATTTTAGTTTAATGAAGTATACTTCAAGAATATCACAAGTACACTCTTTTTTTTTTTTTTAAAGATTTTTATTTTGGTGGGGGGTGTGCCTTTATTGATAGGAGAGATAGACAGTGGATCGGTTTGTGAAAGGGGGTGAGTAGGGGGAGGTCTCTCTGCAGACTGGCCACAGGATGGATTCAAACCCGGTCTCCAGAAGCACATACGCAGGTCGTGCCTGGTTGCTTACCATTCCACTAAACCAGCATCCCACAAGTACACTCTTCTATATACTGCCATTGTACTAGTTATATACTTCTAGTCCACATTTTAGTTTATTAAAGTATACTTCAGGTATACTTGAATGAACTAAAAGTTACTATTTTATACTATTTTACTAGTTAACTTATTATACTTTGCGTACACTTGTAAGTTTGCTTAGCATATTACTTTTAGCATACTATTTATATACTTAAAATATACTTAGGCATTCTTAAAGTTAACTCATACTGTATGTACACTATCTGCAATGTATTTATAAAATCACAAGACAGGGTTGAGAACAAGTTCAATACATTTAACATTTTAAAATACAGTGTATTTACAAATACCTGCTTAAAGCTAGGGTTAGTAATTTGATTTAGATACACTTTATGTTTTACCGGTTAAAATGATCGTTATGTCCCGATGGCAATCAATGCATGATGACAGCAAAAAATAGCCGCTGTCTACAGCAGGAGTAAAACAGGGAAAACACCAACCAATCACAGCGATTCGGACCGAATTTATTTAACCAATCAAATCCCGTACTGCCGTTCTGCCCACCTTCTGCATGTACATTTTGCCTGCGTGCACTGACCCTGATTCAATGTGCATAGCCGAGCTGAGCTCAGAAGGATCCAAGTACGCAGTTGGCATCCATTATTTTGGTGCATTACCGCCCCATTCGGCTAGTGACAGAGCTCAGTTTGGAGAGGCAGAAGAATGTTGTCCTGGCCAAAACGGGACACTTGACAGCTATGTAGAGAATGGCAGAGAAACTACCTATATCCCGATTACCGCTCCTCCTGCTAAACAGAGGAAGAGAAGAAAGACGGAGGCAAAGAAAGGCCGAAACAAAAAAGAATTTGGATAAAGCCAGGGCAAAAACGAGAGTCAACATCGGGTTGTGAGTACTAACTAACTTGCCATGTTTGTTTGTTTGTCTTTTTGTTGTCTTACTATGATAATGTTTCGGTGTTTTCTTACCGCTGAGTGAGACATGACTTGGTGTAGTGCAAAACTAAAACATTGTGCTGAGGACCGGTTTTGAGTTGAATCAGTCATATGGTCACAAATCAGCAGCGTTCGTGCATGTGAGCAGGGGGGCGTGGTCTTGGAGGAGCTCCAGGGAGGCAGGGGAGGGTCTAGGCAGAGTCCTGAGGAGATGCTACATTCAAATTCATGCTAGTTTTCCAAAATAACCGACCCTAGCTTTAAATCATTAAAGAAGTGCATTTCAGAAACAAAAAATGGTAACCGACAAAGTGTGCATTTGGTTTTAAATATGTAAACAAAATAATGTCTCCAACTGAGAACTTAAGTCCTTCCTTATCAAAAAAAGAAAAGGTAAAAGAAAAGTGCAAATCTTTGGAACCAAAAGTAAATAACGCAATAGCAACAAAAACACTACTTCTTTTTGGTTATTTGCTTGGCAGTAAAAAGTATACTAAAGTACATGTATAAGTTTTAGTATTTAAGTATATGTGTGTATCTAAGTATGAATGTACTTAGTCTCAGACTTTTCATCATACTTTTCAGTATAAGCCAAGTACACTTCATTATACTATTCTTAAGTCTAAAAAATATAGTATATAAAAAGTAAACTTCACGTAAATTTTCTTCAGTTTAAGTATAAAATAAGTATACTTGTAGTACACTTGAATAAACTACTTTTTGCTTAGGGTAAAAGTAAATCTCACCATAGAGTCTCCAGAATAGCAATATGCTTCCCCTTGATACAACCAGCTCTGGACTGTTGGTATTCAGCCATTTTTGACTGTGCCATGTGATATGTCAGAATAATTGTAGTGAAAAAGGTCTGAAGGGGCAGAAGACAAGCATCAAATTGTATATAACAGGGTTATGAGCAATGTTTTTACCATATGGTGATTAAATAGGTCTCAGAAATGTATGTGTCAAATGAAACTTTGAAAATTCAGGCAGGAAGACCTCTGTATTCATTCATTCACCTTATTCATTCCCTCACCCGTCCCTCCTGCACAGGTGATTCAAATCATCAGCTGATTAGGGCGTACACTCACTTTAGCACTGAGCCAACCAGATTCTGCCACCACCCGTCATCTGGCCAATCATCCTGCTGCTGTCACATTTTGAAAGCGTAGTCAGTGTCATATTGTTGTGCTGTGTGATCTTAGCAACCCTCCTCCACCCAGGGCACCTCCAGTCATTTCACCAGTGTCCAGGTCCAACTCCTCAGAAGTCTGGCCCCACACCTCATCATCGCATCAGGGTCCCAGTCTGGGTGGGGTATCCTATCTCACATTCCCCCTCTGTACACCTGAAATAAATCAAACTTGTAAAATAAATTATTGTTCACTCAAATTTGGCCTCTCCTGATTGAAATGCAGTTTATTATAATCAAACCAGCATCACTCCTAATCATATGTATCAGATATTAATGAAAAAAAAGAATTTGTAACCCCTAAATTGGCAGTTTTTCCACTGGCGGTAGTGGAGCCGTGTCCGATCTGATGTTGGGTTGAGCTCCATGAGCTCAGGATGGACTCCATGATCAAATCGAGCACCTACTGAGGGGTGTAGCACCTCTCTAAGGTGCGGGGAATGAAATAAGAAGCTCTTCTCTGCTGTAGTCATGTGCACGGTCCAACAGTTTTGACTGTGAATAAAAGTTGGGGTCTGTTTTGGTATCCACGGCAACTGACACTTTCATGTGTTGGGACGGTTAATGTAAATGACAGAATATTACACTGCCCGGCCAAAAAAAAAGTCGCCACCAAAAAACAGGGTCACACACTCTAATATTTCATTGAACTGCGTTTAGCTTTGATTACAGCACAAATTTGCTGTGACATTGTTTCAATAAGCTTCTGCAATGTCACAAGATTTGTCACAGATCACAGCACTGCCCCCACAGGCTTGTACAGTAGGCACTAGGCATGATGGGTGCATCACTTCACCTGACTCTCTTCTTACCCTGATGCTCCCATCACTCTGGAACAGGGTAAATCTGGACTCATCAGACCACATGACCTTCTTCCAGTCCTCCAGAGTCCAATCTTTATGCTCCCTAGCAAACTGAAGCCTTTTTTTCCAGTAAGCCTTACTGTTTAGTGGTTTTCTTGAGGCTACACAGCTGTTCAGTCTCAATCCCTTGAGTTCCCTTATCATTGTGTGTGTGGAAATGCTCTTACTTTCACTATTAAACATTCCCCTGAGTTCTACTGTTGTTTTCCTTTGATTTGATTTGGTCAAACGTTTAAGTGATCACTGATTAACGATCATGCAGGATTTTTTTCGACCACATTTCTTTCTCGAAGAGGATGCTTCCCCACTATCCTTCCAGTTTTTAATAATGCGTTGGACAGTTCTTAACCCAAGTTTAGTAGTTTCTGCAGTCTCTTTAGATGTTTTTTTCTGCTTGATGCATGCCAATGATTTGACCCTTCTTAAACAGACTAACATCTTTTCCATGGCCACAGGATGTGTCTTTCCACATGGTTGTTTGAGAAATGAGAAGCTACTCATTGCATCAGCTGGGGTTAAATAAGTTGTTGCCAGCTGAAAGATAATCACTCATGCAGTAATTATCCAACAGGAGGCTCGTACCTATTTGCTTAGTTAAATCCAGGTGGTGACTTTTTTTTTTGGCCAGGCAGTGTATTTATAATTATAACAAAACAACTTCAAGAATAAATTTTACTACTATTATCATTATTATTATCCAAAAGAATAATGATATGAGTTAAAATGACAGATTATTATTTATCATATCTATTTTCTATACATCTTTATAATTATTGTATCATCCTACTGATCAAATCTGTTTTTGTGATGTTCCTGAAGATTATTTTGCACCTGTTCTTCAAGGGTTAGCTTTCTTGTCGAGGTGGGATGGTTTTAGTATAGAGACTTATGGATGGCCAGGAGGAAATGTCTGCTGCGTACACCACCGACTGCTCCCTGATCTTTGGTTACAAAACCAGGAGGAGGCCCAAAACGTCAGAACAACACACCACCAGCATGAGAGAGATTGGCCTGTTAGCCACAGCAAGAGGTCTGGTGACTGAGTTAACAAGAACGCTGTCACGAGGTTTGTATTGTATGCTTTTGTCTTTTTCTCCTGACCTGTGATGTTCATGATACTGATTCGAAATTCAATGATGATGCATTTTAAGGACAAAAATCTGTAAATGACACTGGCCAATTTATGAAGCCAATAAGAAGCACTTGCTTCATAGTTGGGGAAACAATGATGACCATGCCCAAATAATATGTTTGTGAACATAGTGACATAACATTGGCAAAAGTGTTGAGGATGTTGGATAATGTACTGACCAGGTGTTGCAATGATGACCATGTGGGTCAATATCAGCCAATGGCAGTGTTTGCTGCACCCCAATCTGGTCCTGTTTGGATCTTCTGTCTTGTCTCCAAGTCGAAGCCGATCTGGAGTGTGTTTCATGTTGTTTCTGGGGTTTATAGTCGGGACACAAGCTTGTTAGGCAACACCTCCTTTCAATTAGGGATGGGCATTTTATCCGATGCGCAATCAGTGCATCGTGGCAAGGATCTATGGTAAATTGCATCGGTTGGAGTGGTGTGCATCAGATTAGAAACTGGGCTGAAACCACGATGCATCGCCTTGTAAAAGGTTTGCATCGGTAAAATCCGATGTCATGTTATTATCAGTCAATCAATCAATCAATCAATCTTTATTTGTATAGCGCCAATGCATAACAAGTGTTATCTCAAGACACTTTACAATAGAGCACAAAGCTCTTCATATTATGGATACACACATATGCATAGATACATATATACATATAAAAATACACATATACATATATATACAAATATATACATCCAACACCCAACATGAATCCATATAGCCAATCATGAATCCCTCCATCATGGCGGCAAGAAAAAACCTTCTGTTAAGCAGCAGGAAATCTTGAATGTGGACCCCAGTCTCATGATGAACAGCAAATCCACACGATGCTGTGTTGGGTGTGTGGGCAAAGGGAGGGAGGTAAGTGGAGACAAGTGGACTAAAGTAAGAACTAAAGCTAGTGACAGATCAATGGACCAATCATAGACCTGTCGTCGTCAAATTTTTTTCTGCTGCAAACAAATTTATTAGAGGAGGGTCCTCATGTCTGTGTGGTTGTGGTGAAAATTTTATAGAAGTATAATCAATAAAAGTCTTACTGGAAGTAAGAATTTATGGTAGTGATGAACTCATGGGTGCCCAGACCACAAGTGCATCCCTACCATATTTGTCTCCGTTAAGTATAAATGTATTAATGGTAGACCTCTTGAGATGTGACACCCCATTTTCAAGAGGGATCTCATGCCCATGTGGAGCTAGAGATAGTTACTATAGATGTATCAACCATGGATAGAAAGATCATGTTAATATCAACATTAACAGCTATAATGATTATGAACTGGAGTGAGATGGCCAAATATGTGTTATGTCTGTAATTGTAGTTATTGAGGCTTCGTGACTCCACAGCAGCAGGCAGTCTCCACCAAGGATCCCAGGCAACCTAAAAGACCAGAGCCAGAGACGAGTACAGGAGCAAACAGAAAGGGGCAGAGGCAGATATGGAGAGAGAGTGTGAGAGAGAGAGGGATAGAGCCCAGTGTGCCAGATCCCCCCGGCAGTCTAAGCCTATTGCATCTTAACTATGTGTCTAAACTATGGACAATGAGCTGGTCCCTAACTGAAAGCTTTATCAAAGAGGAATGTTTTAAGTCTAGCCTTAAAGGTAGAGAGGGTGTCTGCCTCCCGAACCGTGGTCGGTAAATGGTTCCAGAGAAGAGGAGCCTGATGACTGAAGGCTCTACCTCCCAGACTACTTCTAGAGACTGATGGCACCACGAGCAGGCCAGCATTTTGGGAGCGTAATGTTCTAGAGGGGTTGTACGGCACTACAAGCTCTTTGAGGTAAACTGGTGCCTGTCCACTGAGAGCTTTATAGGTGAGAAGAAGAATCTTGAATTCTATTCTATATTTAATGGGAAGCCAGGGCAGAGAGGCTAATACTGGAGTAATGTATATATTTTAAATTATTATTTTCAGTCAATTCACTTCCATAATTATCTCTCAGCTGTTAAAATTCTCACGAGTCCTCACTGCTTAAGTAGCCTTCTGTAAGTGATCTGTCTTCATTTGTTACAAGCTTCTTAATTATGATAAGTATGACAGTGCTTATTGTAGCACGTTTGGAATACCCCACAAACTCACCACGACACCACAGCTCTCTTTGGATCTTTGGAGGGGCAGACTGTAAATGATACAACATGTGACAGGGACTGCATCAGTTCACATCCTTCTCTCCTCTCAGAATACTGTCTCTCTCAGCTCCAAAGGCAGACTGAGTACAACAAAAAATGTACACAATGTATATTAAACATGAAAAAGATGAACAGCATGAACTAAAGTGATCGTATAGTGATTATATATATATTTTTCCAATCATACCTGTAATGATACAACATGTGACAGGGACTGCATTAGTTCACATCCTTCTCTCCTCTCAGAATACTGTAAGGATGCATAAAACAACAAGTGAAACAAACGGAAAAATAAAATAAATATGCCCCTGTCTCACATGTCTAATTCATCACAGAGTAAGTGCATTAACCTTGTGTGCACTCACACAGACACATATCCAACATTAGACAAATGAAAATACGCTTTACATTCACTTGCATAAAAACTACATTTCCCATAATGCCTTGCGTCGCCCGGCGCGACTATCTTGGCGCGAGCAGCGGCACTCGAAAGGAACACAGTTAGAAACGATGCAGCGCCAGCGTCGGAGGTAACATCGAAACACTTTACATTAAACACTTGTGCTTTAAGCGCCTTACATAACTACTGAAAATATAATTACAATGCTGCGTTTAAAATGTTGGGACAACTTTTAGAAGCTAATTCAACTTTTAGAAGCTAATGCGCTCCATCAACTTACCTGTCTCTCAGCTCCAAAGGCAGACTGAGGGAGAACCTCTAATGCGCATGCACCACAACACGGGAGGGGGCGTTCACTGACCAAAATACTTAACATGTTCTCATGAAACAAGGTACATAACATATTACTCCTTTGTTTATACTGGAAACAGTCTCACAACAATGTTATGATTGACCTAACATAATCATTGAACGTTAAATAAAATGATAAAAGTATGATAAATCTGTATACCCCCTCCCCTCACTGTCAGTAATTTGAACATACCAGCTCACTTACTGAACAGGGGCTTAAAGTTAGCTGGAATACCAAAACTGACTATTACATTATGTTTTTGAAGGAACAATAAAGTTGAGTTGAATTTGCACAGATTTGCATTGTTATTGCATCGTGGTATGAACATAAATCGTATCGTCCTGAATTGGTAGATGCTTCATGTGAATCGTTAGTTTATCATACCGTAGCCGACATATAAAGATGCATATCGAATCTTCCTGGGGATGGAGATTTCCATCCCTACTTTCAATGTCAATAGATTTCAACGGCCGTGACAATTGAAGGTCAGCAGTTGGAATATCTGACCTTGGAGAAGGCCATCAACTCAAACAAAAGCCTTAACTAGCATAGATTCAGAACAGCTGCAGTCACTCTCTTTGGCTGTAAGTCAGAGTACAGTCAAGTTCTAATTCATCAACCCCTGCCCTCTTGACATTAACGGTGTACTTAGTCATGGAAATATTGTTTGGGAAGGTTTCCTTACAGTTATGGACAGCTAACTAATTGCTCTGTTTGTTTTGGTTTGAGAAGAACCAATCATTTTTGCTTCCCTCGTGTGTCTTCAATGTAAACATGTCATTTAACTTTATACACAAACTGACAGTGCCACCTACTGGCTAAATGAAATATTACCCGATCATCACAAAATATACTAAAATGACTCCAGAGTTGTTACCATTTATAAAGTTCATGCATGTCATGAACATAGCACAGAGGAGTCAAACACAAATGCACAACACTGAGACCAGGGTCAAAAAGACAAAAGGTTTGATTTAAATCAGGCAGGGGTCGGTACACAGGTAAGCAGTCAGCAAGGCAACAGTCTCCAAAGACGTGAGGCAAAAAACAGGAACGGAGAGCAGGCAGGAGTCGGTACACAAAAAGAGAATCAGATCAGGCAGCAAAATCCAGGAAACAAGAGGCAAGGTAACACATGGCTATACAAACTATGAAGAGTGCTGGGACAAAGACTGTGAGGTACGACGAACTGGCGACGAGACAGTGAGAGACATGAGGTTGAATACAAGAGGTAATGAGGGGTGATGGGAAACAAGGGTGTGACAAGATGGAGGCAGCACTTGTAACAGAGACAAGAGTTAGTGCTTCAAAATAAAACAGGAAAGACAAAACATGAGATATAAATGTGCATAAATGAAAGAAAATTAACCAACAAGACAATATAATGTTTCTCAACCATTCTCTAGTTGTTTCATTGGAGTCTATTTTTTTGTAATTATTATTGCTTTTTTTAACGTCAGTCAGGGCATCAGAGACATCAGATCAACAAATATAAAAACAAAATAAGGTTAGATTTATTTTAGGAAATTAATAAATAATAAATCAACTAAAGGAAGATACAAGTAGAGAGTGTAAATTGCTTGATAGAAATAACAGTTGATATAAGACAAAAAAATAATTAGATACATCAATAAATAAACACAAAAATAAAGCTAGCAAAATATAACATCAGTGAAATAGCAGTCACTGTGTCTCACTGAAATCTCTAACCTGCATGAAAAATAATCTGTTATTTTGCCGAGTGAGTGTTTTGTTTTAATCGGTTACTGCTTGATAAACCGGACTTTTTTCCCCTTTAATTGAAACAACACATTTTAAAGGAATAAAATCTCCCGCTCAGTCGTTTGTTTTATTCACCGTGTGGCCCGGTGGGTGGCGCTAAAGACTCCCCTCTGTCTGCTCCCCACTGTCAATAAGTCCGTAGAAGAAGAAGGCGGAGTAAAACGTGTATCAGCTGAGCTGGCTGATGTAGAGAAATATCTCCGTAGTTCTTGAATTCAGACCAAAACGAACGTCAGCTGAGATGGAAAATGACATCCTCGTCTCCCTGGAAGACTTGGGGTAGGTGTAAAACTCCTCAAACCAGAACCTGTGTCTGAATTCTGAGTGATGAGAGGGCTGTCAGAGCTCAGCCTTCCTATTTTAGCCAGCGCATTATTAGAGAGCAAAATGGCTAACCTGCCTCTGTGGCTGTCAGGAGTCTGTCGATAATGATTGTTTTATAGACTTCAAATCTCCGGCGTGGTCGTGCTTGCCCTTATTATATGACCCATAGACTCAGATAATGTAATGCATCCTGCAACGACAGTTGAAAAACAGCTGTCCCGGTCCAAATCTAGAAAGATCTAACAGCCTCTGTCATTGTGAACAGGATTATGAAGATCCAGCAGCCTTTTTTCATATAAACATGTTTAATATAAAGATCCAACAGCCTTTATTAATATAAACATGTTTAATATAAAGATCCAACAGCCTTTATTCATATAAACATGTCTAGTATAAAGATCCAACAGCCTTTATTCATATAAACATGTCTAATATAAAGAACCAACAGCCTTTATTCATATAAACATGTTTAATATAAAGATCCAACAGCCTTTATTAATATAAACATGTTTAATATAAAGATCCAACAGCCTTTATTCATATAAACATGTCTAATATAAAGATCCAACAGCCTTTATTCGTATAAACATGTCTAATATAAAGATCCAACAGCCTTTATTCATATAAACATGTCTAATATAAAGATCCAACAGCCTTTATTCATATAAACATGTCTAATATAAAGATCCAACAGCCTTTATTCATATAAACATGTTTAATATGAAGCCTCATATGAACATGTTTTATTTGAAGCTCGTACAGCCTCTATGTATTGAAACAAATCTTTATATTCAAGTTCATGTGAAGTTCTGCTCTTTTCTGATTAACCTCTTTGTTGATCTTTGAATATTGACATTTATACTTATCTTCTGTAAATCTTTGGTATACAATGAGACTGGATCAAAACTTATTTATCAATATTTTTTGCTGAATGGCACAATCTGATATTGGGCCTGCAGCCAATTTTACGTTGTCATCATGTACTATTTCGTGAAATTTGGAAAACAAGCTTTTCTGCTCCCTGTTTATCATTCTCAGCACTGGTACTCAAAATTATGGCTCACTTTAAGGGTTGGTATGGGTTTTTTGAAGTGGAGTTGCTATAGACCCCTGGCACTAAGTATGAGTGCCAGTGAAGGAACTTGTGAGCTTTGTCCCTGGGGGGAGATATCTGGATGCGGACGCTAGCCTTTAAGTGACTGCTAACTGACCCCACTGCAGGCAATCTGACCTGATCTAATTTGTGGAGTTGGTGGCAAGAGGATACATAGTCCTTCATCAAGTCACAAAATCATTCTAAACACGGGCTTTGTCGAGGAAAAGTTAAACTATATACAGACTCTTCCTGTGTATTGTCAAGCCAACATCATTTTTGAGTATTTTTAACCTGTAAGTGGGTCAACAACTATATCAATATAAACAACAGTGTCTAAAAAAAATTTAAGCCCTGCATTGAAACTATCCTTGAGCTTTATTATTGGTATTTAAGATTATTTATCTGGAAATGATATCAAGATACACATGGAATATTGCCATTCTGCTAAAAGATAGGGATATATTAAACTTTGTTTGTATTGCCCAGCGCTAAATCACGATGTATCATGATTCATTTTATCAACAGCCCTGTAACGTGAATCTTGTTGTATTGCCAGATTCTTGCCAATATGCAACCCTATCTGATATCTGTGAACTTATCCAGACCAATATAGCACCATTCTTATGGCTGTTCTCCACTGAATGTATTTTAGTAGCGTGGTTTTATTAAGTCAGAGCTTTCAGACTTCCAGCCTGAGCTGAAAATCTCCTTCACATCTGCCTGCCTATTTGTTCAGCAAACTGCGCCTGTGTCTGTGTCTGTGCCCCTCAGAGTTAAATCTCAGTTTGCCACCTCTGTGGAGAAACTCCCGTCTTCACACAGACTGCTTTCATCCTGCGGGTTTCCTGGGTCAGTTATTCAATAGATCAGTTCACTTGTTGGGAGCCTTGTTGTGGTTCTTCCTAACCCTCCTGCAGAAGCCTATTATTGGAGTGAAATTGATGTAGAAATAGTGCTGTGGCAGCAGGGAGGTGCAGCCAACATGTTGCACACACCCTAGCCCGGTATGAAAGCCACTGCATCTAGAGCTGGAGCTGCCGGGGGGGGGTTACCCACAAGCATCCAGTGTGAACCTGCTGTGAGTTCATCAGGTCACAATAACACGTATTAGAATTCACCCGTTACGTTGATTATGGCGTTTTGTTTGGTGAAAGAAAAAAACAAATCAAAAAAACTCTCTAAAATATGACAAGCAAAATTTGATTCCTGAATGGACACCTGTTGATGGACGGTGATCTCTGTCAGAAAAGAAATTAGAAGCTGCCCACCTTCATGTAGAGCTAACACTTTCAAATTAAAATAAATTCTCCATCTGCAGAGTGGTTACCTGACACATTTCTAACAAAGTGCTTCAAACAACACAAACAGACTTGTCTCAGAAGCCTCAACTGAGCCAGCCGTAGATTAGAACTCAAATTTCAGTCCTCAGATTGGACTTACAAGTTGAAGAAACAAGGTTAAAAAAGGAGAAAAAATAGTTATGTTGATCAGTTCTGCTAAAACCCTTTGAAATAATAATAAAGAAAAACACTGTGGCCCCTCAATACAATCTGACAACATGGAAGGTTGATATATTAACTGTGAATATATTAACAGAAATATAATTGTCATTAATAAACATTTAAGTTCTATCTGCTCATATTTATTGTTTGTTTTAATTTTTTATTTGTCATTGTAGGTACCAAGGCCCTCTGCTGGAGGATGGAGCTCTGGATTCTGCCGTGAGCGGAGGAGCTGCCTCACCAGAGTTCACTAAGCTCTGTGCCTGGATCGTCTCTGAACTCAGACTTTACTGCAAACTGGAGGAAAATGTCCACGCCACCAATTGTAAGATATATTTGTTTAATTTTAGGAGAAATTTGCTTTCAATTTATAATCAAGAGTAACAATAATTTCTTGAGCAAAAAGTCTTGGCTTTGCTAAAATTGAAATGTTGCTTTAAATATGACGACAACAAGAAAAACAAAATTTTGCTCTTGAAAAATTGAAATTAAATGTACCCATGCTGTGATTATAAGGTAAAGCATTATGTTACATTTGTGTATTTTGCCAATATTACTGCTGATTTTAGGGATATACTGTATGTTGCCATTATGTATGCCTGATATGTTAGCAGAAATTTCAATATTGACCTACAGTAATATTAGACTTTTTAGCCAATATCTGCCTATACCAGTGTCATAGTAATTACATCCTGCATCCCTAGTTGGCAGGGTCATCAAAGCACGACTGTGCAAAACTATCATTGACATCCCGACATCAAGAAATAAAGAAATAGAGGCGATAGAGCTGCTGGCCCCTGTCAGTTTGTCTTTTAGTCACAGTGAGGAGATGCATTGTGTTACAGAGATAGTTGGAAACAACAACATACTATTTGAAGTTGACGAAAGTTTGAGAAGTCATTCAGCATTATAAAGCCAACGACAGTAGGTGTATCATTTCGGTTTTTCCTGACTCTTTGTGGCAGTACTCAGACCAAATTGTCAGCTGTGTCTCCATGTCACATTTTAGTCTTAGAAGTGATATGAAAAACTTTGCCTGGTACAATCCCTGATGAAAAACCAAAACAGCTGAGTGATGTCTAGTCAAAATGAAACCATGTAGTAGAAAAGCCCCACATGTCAGTCAGATAACTCAGAGTTAAAGATTTGTTACAAACTCTGAATTCTGACAAACTGCTAACAGCATATCCAACTTTAAAGACTGTTTAGCTTGAATCAGCTTCATTTGAGATTTAGTGGGATGATTTTCCTTTATTATGACACCTTGTTCATAAAGTTTGTCTTCCTGCCTCTCTTAGGTCCGAGTGAGGCAGAAAGCTTTCAGCTGGAGATGAGTGGTCTTCTGTCAGAGCTCGTCTGTCCTTACTCTTCCCTCACCAGTGGAGACATCACCCAGAGGTTCCTGAGCAAGACCGACGGCCTTCTTCTCCTCAGTATGAACATAAAACTTTATAAAGTCTTAGTTTAAAGGCCGGCTTAATCCCTTAACCTTGTGCTAGTTGTAGACAACATGGCTATAATAACATGTGAGGTGGCACAATAAAGCATGTGCACTGGATGTGGACTTTAGAGTCCCACCCACACGAGTCAACGTGCTGCCAAGTCACACTGTGAGGGCTTCACTGCAGACAGCGTTGACTTCAACACTGTTTTGTGTGCAGCACTCACATGAAAACAGGGTTGTGGATCCTCTTTATGTTGAGCTGACTGTGTGGTCTGCCTCACAGTTTAATCCAAAAGAGACACTTTGCTGTGGAAAACAAATGCGGATAGTTTTAGAAACAATGACTTCACAGCCCCACCTCTACCTTAAACCCCATGCTCAAACCCCGACAACAACAGAAAAAATGGCGGTTACGTTGTAACGTTCGTGCTGCAGAAGCTCATGAGCTCGTTCTGGCTTTGACAACAAAATCTTCTGCTCGACAACGACCAATTTGAGCAACAAGAGGACACAGAGAACAACATACTTTAGTGATTGTTAACAGCAGACATGTTTTGTACGCGTGTCACTTGTGTTGTTCTCTGGTTTTTGTGTATGTCTGCAGCAGCGTTACAGCGCCACTTACAGGCCTGGTGTATGAACTGCAGCGTTTTCAGTGTTTTCATGTGAATGTACCCATTTCTTGAAACAGTACCACCTTTACAGAGAACATTTTGAAAATGTAGACAGGGCATAAATCTTAACTGTGTTAGTGAAACACTGATTTAAGCATTAGACTCATCAGACCTAAAATACAATCCTCAGAAACATGTTTCAATTTTAAGAAATTCAGATAGAAAAAAAGAAAAACCTTAGTAACCTGTATCAACAGGTACCAACCATATTAAACTTTCATTTCAGCCTTTCTGGTTTCTGAGTTGGAGTCATCCAGGATGATCCTGGTCAATAAGCCAGAGAAGAAAGCCCAGGAGTCAGGCAGCCCTGTGTTCCTTGAGCTGAAGGGTATCTGCATGGCCCTGGGCATGTCCAAGCCTCCATCAAACATCACCATGTTCCAGTTCTTCAGTGGTATCGAAAAGAAGGTAAGTTGATCTGTTTAAAGCTCTTTAAAGCTGTCATGCCAATAAAATGTTGATTCAGTTCCCTTTTATTGACCTACACCTAAAGGGAGTTCATTTTATAGTCATGGCCCTCTATCTAGCTTAGCCTCTATAGCTGTGTTTCCACCAAGCAGTTCGGTTCATTTACTGGTGTCTCCACCATCAAAAAAGAAGACAAGGTACCCATACAACCAACCCATGCCGTCCCACTTTTTGGCACCCCTCTGAAGGGAAGCCAGGCGTACCAAACCGACCCTTAAAGGTGGAGCTAAAAGCACTGGAGTCTGTTGATTGGTCACAAAAAATGTCAATTCTCGTGACTGCAATGAAAACAAAAACGCATACCTCGCCATGTTCAGAAGAGCTGTGGGTTCAGACTGATTCGCTCTCTGCTGTTGCTGTAATAACGTCCTCACAAACAATGCTCCAGGAGCACTGGAGTGCTGGAGGTCCTCCATTGCTGCTCTTTGTTTACAGTTGTTTACAGTACATAGCGGGCACAGCTGTCTCCTCCTGGCTCACATCCTCATCCTCAAATAAAGGTGCAGCTGGCAACACAAACAAGATCAGGGTTAACCGCTCCAAACTGTACCAAACCGTTCTGAACCAAAACAGACCCCTCAGTGGAAACAGAGCATAACTGAACCAACATGCCACTCAGCTCCGCCCACATCTGTTGCTTACTTGTTCTTTTGATTTTGGGGCTCTTTTCAAACAAAAACTTTATTATATTAAGTATATTAACTAACTGTTAAATCACTGTCTTTGTTTCATGGACAACTCAGGATAAATGCTGCTTGAAAGCGACAGGGAGACTTGAAGTGAAAGAACAGCTATCCATGTCAGGATCCAAAATCCAGAAGAATTTATGCATGTAATCGTGTCTGGACCGTTGTTTTTCTGGATTTGGATTATGGGGAGGGGCGGCATGGTGGCGCAGCAGGTAGTACACGTGCCTCGCAGCAGGAATGTTGCTGGTTCGATCCCCGTGTCAGTCGGGCATTTCTGTGTGGAGTTTTCTTGTTCTTCCTGTGCATGGTTGGGTTCTCTCCCGGCACTCCGGCTTCCTCCCACAGACCAAAAACATGCTCAGTAGGTTAACTGGTGATTCTAAATTGCCCCTAAGTATGAACATGAGTGTGAAAGATAGTCTGTCTCTCCGTGTGGCCCTGTGATTGGCTGGCGACCACTTTCAGTGTGTACCTTGCCTCTCGCCCAATGTCAGCTGGGATAGGCTCCAGCCCCCACGACCCCGAAAGGGATAAGCAGTATCGATAATGACTTAATGAATGAATAGATTATGAGGATCTTTGATTTTGCAGGTTGACTCTTTCCTGTTGGAATATTCTGATTTAAGGATGAGCTTTAAATGTTGAGTTTGGTAAGTTTTATTATTGTAAGTTTATTTGTGGTCACACATATATGTACATTGTGGCTGCTGTGGTAATTTGAACTGAAAATAGTTAACGTGATTAGAGTGAAACTCTTTTAGTAAATCTTAGGATGTCACACTTTGGTGAAATTGTTTACAACCAAAGGTCAACTTAACAGTAGGGCTGAAGGATATTAGGAAATAACATTTTATTCTTTTTTTCTTTCTTCCATGTGTATTTCAATATTTTTCAGGAACTTCTTAAAGAGATTGTCAGGGTTCCCACGCGTCCTGGAAAACCTGGAAAATCTGGAAAATGATAAACCAATTTTCCAGTCATGAAAACTTATGGAAAATGAAGAAAAAGTAAAATGTCCTGGGAAAACCTGAATTTTCCTGGAAAATTATTTAGCTTCCTTCTATCTTGTTAGTGAACAAAATCCAAACATAGAAAATGAAGTAAAAATGTAGATAAAATAATGCAAGTTAAGAAATAAAATATAAAAACTCAAAACAATGGTGACAAAAAGAAATAATACAAAATGGCAAAATAAAATGTAAGCTACTTAAACAGTAAATCAACAAAATATATTTATAAAAAAGCAGAGTAAATAAAGTTAAATCAATAAGTTTAAACCATAAATTTATGATAGTGAGACACTACATAAAAGTCAGACTAAAAAGATAGCTAGCAGACAATGTTCATGCCCGAGAGTTAGAAATAAATAAACTTTAAGTTCAATATGATACGGTGGCGCTACCTAGAGATATTGGTCATCACCCTTTAACCTTGTTTTTTACAAGGCTAGATTAACCCGAGAATTGCCCACATCAATACTGTAACACATCCTGGAAAAAGTTCTGGAAAAGTCCTTCCAGTGTCTGTAATAAACACAGATCAACACACAGAAGAAAGTGCAGCAACACTTTTCTTCATAAAGTTTACAAATAAACTCATGGCTTGCAACTTCATTATTTAAAACCTATGCCATTAACCATTTCTGAAAGTGAACCTTACCCCTGACAAGTGAACTCTCCATGAACAGCCTCCATGTCTTTACCTTTAAAGGCTCACTGTTGTCCTGCCTCATGCCTGCTGTTAATGCAGTTAGAACTGTGTTTGAGGATGAAAAATGTCCTGATGCCTCAATGTTTAGATGCTCATAATAGGTCCATTTTAAAGTAATTTCATAATGATAATCAAAATAAGGTTAAAAAAAAGATAAGGTTAACCACCCAGTGTCTTCATTTAACACAGTCACTCTTTGAACAGTAACACCGCTGTATTTTTGAGAAACACTACAGTGTTAATTTTACTAATTATTTTCATCATAGTTTTCATCAACAACCTCTTTGCACATGGACAAAAACTGAAACTAAATTAACTGACATTTTCATCAACAAATAAAAACTAGACTAAAATGTTTGACAGAGACTTAATCCAATCAGATCTAAGTTCATCATGTAGAAAGTAGAGACAAGTTAGGAATATATCCAGTCACAGCTACTTTGGTTGTGTGGAAAGGTTGGATGAGTTCAGAGGGACATCCAATCACAACTGCCTTAGCTTCATGGTGGTGGGATAAGTTCGGGAGCGATCCAATCAGAGCTACTCTCTTTATGAACTGATATATTCATGTAGAGCAGCTTCACTGTTTGTTGTCAGTTCTGGTATTGTAACTGAGATGCTCTGCCAGGTAGCCTAAATAAAGGTGACTAAATTTCACACAAAAGTTCAATTTGTATCTGTTAATTTATACAGTCAAACTTTACTAGCATTCAGTAAAGGGTAATTAGATGTTTCATTTTATCCAAGTGTAAAACATGACTTCAGAAATTCAAGGAATCATAAAAAATGACTTACACTTTACACTTCATATTTTAGTCAACTAAATTTACAGTAGATTTCATTGACTTAAATGTTTTGAAATTTCATCAAGTAAAACTACACTAAAATTAAAACAATTCAGACTAAGACTAAAAATTAATAAGTGCTGTTTAAATTAACACTGAAACACTAAAGTTTGTACATTTAAGCGCAAGAACAAGACTCTACATGCACTGTGGTCCAGCCTACTGATAGTCATATCAGTCGGACTTTTACTGTAGATAGTCAAAGGAAATATAACTGTGTTGTAACATTACACAAATGGCAGCATGACTTACTGTGGGTCATATGGCTGACATTTCACACCCTGCAATGTGACTGTTGATAATTTGAGCATTACAATGGCAATGCAAAAAATGATAAATTGTTAACTCCTATTGCTCAGTGTATCAGAAATCTTAAATATTCTAAATCTGGTATATAACACCCAAAGTGGAAATTCTCCCTTTGCGCTGGCCCTTGTTTGTCTTTTCACTTTCAAGGACAAAACAGTTAAAGGCATTCTCATTCATTTTAGTGTTGATGGTAGCAGGAAGTTAACCTTGCACATATTAATTTTATTTTCTCTCTAATTTTATATTTATTTATTTTTCGCAGCTGAAAGAGGCCATAAGTAGAGTCCCGTCAAATCACATAGGAGATCCTTTGATGAGGAAACCCCTTGGACCCATACACATGGTGAGTACTGAAGAGCCACAGCACATTACAGTTTAAATGATTATGAACGAGTGAATGTTGAAGGAATGTCTCCCTCTTTGATCCCCAGGAAAAGATTGAAGCCATAAACCAGGCACTTGTAAATGAGTATGACGTGAGAAGAAAAATGTTGTTGAAACGTCTCGATGTGACAGTGCAGTCTTTCGGCTGGTCGGACAGAGCAAAGGTACGTCAAAAGTCTTAAGCGGGGTGCACACAACATGACAATCGGGCCGACATTGGGCTCGGATCTCAACTTCTGATCAAACTCAGCATGGGCCTGTTTATCTGGAGGTCCTAAAGATTATCCTACCCAATTATCCTATGGTGTGAGGTGTGTTAAGAGTCACTTTAACCCCTTGGAAGAGGATCGGGGCGATCCCAGCTTGAATTGTAAATATTAAACGTTCATTATTAATGCTGCGTTCTAGTTGTACTGGGAAGTAGGGCGTTCCGAGTGGGAAATTTCAACAGGAATGCACCCTGAGGTTGGAGTTTCCTACTGGGAAGTCAGGGGATCCTCACCACCCCCGAGTTGACAATCCAATCAAATAGAAAAGAATAGAAGGTTTATTGTCATTCCATTAAATACAGTGTATTTACACAACAAAATTTAAGGTGCTACTCTGGACAATGCTTAAGAGAAAAAGAGTAAATACATAAATAGTCAAATTTTGATTTTTCTCAAAAATCATCGATTTCAGCTCTGAAAGTTGTCAGGACAGGCATCATGGTTGCTCCGGGTGTAAACAGTTTTTAAGCTCCTGTAACATTCTATGTATTAGCACTTCTGACTAGTGTTTGCCGCACTAAATCAGCCGTATACAGAGTATTGTTCAACGTGTTTATATATATATATATATATATATATATTATATATATATATATGTGTGTGTGTGTGTGTGTGTGTGTGTGTATATGTATATATGTATGTATATATGTATGTGTATATATGTATATATGTATATATATGAATATATGTATGTATATGTATGTATATATATGTATGTATATATGTATATATGTATGTATGTATATATATATGTATATATGTATGTGTGTGTATATATATATATATATACATATTTGTGTGTGTACATGGAAATGCTGCTATCGTTTTACTTACATTCTTCACGTGGTATGTGCGAACTTTACAACGCAGGACGTGCTAACAACAGCTAACAATAGCCCGGTAGATCAGCAAGTTTTTTGCAACATTGTAACTGAAACACTCATAACTTCGATATGACGTCATTCCCACTCCCCTCTTCCCTGTTCTCATGTAAACGCAACGCAGCATTATGACCAGAAGTCCTGATGTTTGTGGAGCACTGAGAAAAGCCAAGCACGTCCTCTGTGTTTGTCACATGAGCCAGAGCAAAGCCAATCAGAGAGCAAGCTGGCTGAAGCAGGAAGCACATGTAGCAACGAGAGTAAAGGCAGAGCATAAAGTTAGACGGATGTCAAAATGGAGGTCCAACTTGTTGATATGTTTAAAAAAAAACAAGTGCTTGTATAGCATAACATGTAAAGCTCCTCTCTAATAACGAGAGGAGCAGGATGGAAAAACAACCGGCAAGGATGTTATAGGAAGCTAACCCCTAGCCACATTTAGCCTCCTGATGTTGTCAGCCATGTTTGTTTACGTTGAAATCAAGTGATCATGCACGATCACAAGCTGTGAGAGCAGAGGCGCTGGCTTCTTGGTAAATGAATCGTTTGGTTTGTGGTGTCCTGTGTCTCTCTTTGTGGCTCACTAACACACTACAGGAACAAACGGATAAATCTGACATTATCTGTCTTCATGTGTGGCTCTCTCACTGTTTCAACATAGGTTAAGATTTTTTCAATCTTTATGGGTGTACCAGGCCTTAGTCTTCGTTCACCTTACAGGCACAATGCTCAGATGAAGCCCACATTATATTGTAAATACCAGTTCTCTGTACACTTGTGGTGCTCCAGTGTCACTTCAGCCTTGTTGATACATGTGGGTTCATTTTCAGTCAGTGTCCTGAACAGGACCACAGCTTTTGATTGTTCTCTCAGCAAAATCTCTGTCTTATAAACAATAGGAGGATACCTTTTTGAGTCAAGCCATCAGCATAGTTCAGCCTAAATGGATCATACAAACAATACAACACACAAATAAAAGCTTCCATTGACTACTCAAAACAACAAACACATTTATGTACTTAATGTGTTGCTGCCAAAAACTATAATCAGATGCTTTTTTGTCTTATTGCAGACACAGTCAGAAAAACTGGCCAAAGTCTACCAGCCGCTTCGTTCTGCCCTCATCACCAAAAGTAAAATATCCGTCTCCCACCTTCTTGCTGCTCGACAAGACTTCTCCAAGATTCTACGCACGAGCAGTGGCAAGATCAGAGAGAAGACTGCCTGTGCCATTAATAAGGTGGGTCAGATATCAAGTTTTCCTGCAACAAATATATATTAGGGAATATATAAGAAAGTATTTATCTGTTATTGCAATTATATTTATTCTGTAACTAATGCAAGATAAAATTAAACAGTCAGTGTAACCGCAGGAAACTCGAGAGCTGATTAGTTACTGGTGAGATCGATGGGTTGATGATATATAAGACTTCTCAAAATATTTCAGGAGAGACTGAACCCGTGCAAATACAAGCCATTTTGTTTTTATTTCTGGTCTGCTTTTTTTTTTTTTTTCTTATAATGCATGTTGAACCTCAACTCTTTCAACCACAGTCAAATTTTGGTCATCTATTTTTAGCAGCCTGAACCACCAGAGTATTTTTGTTTCAATGATGTTAAAGTAATTTCTTGAAAAGACAAAATAGAAAAACATGACAGATCTCGCTGAACGTATTCAAACCACACAGATCAACAATAATCAAGCCTTTTCACATCTGATTTGTCTATGTAGAGAAACAAGAACTTCATGGAAAAAAAATCACAACAAAACTATTGACATATTCAGACTTATTTTTATGTATCCACATAGTTATTTGTGCCACTCTTGAAGTAGTTTCTGTCTGGATTAAGTCAATTAGACTACATCACATCACTGTCACTAACACTTTTATTCTTCTAAAAAAAGAAGCAGTCTTTTCTTTTTTTTAACCTTTGCTGTCCCTGATTGAACGCTAATGTCAAGAAAACAAGCAAAGTGGTTGAGTTCATCTGATTGTTCAATAGACTGACCCAAAATTGGGCCAAAATGGATGTCCAATAACAGTACTACTACTTTTTCTTCATGAAAATAATGATTAATGTCCTGTATGAGGATATTTTTTTGTTTTACTGTCAGCATAAGGACTAATTAGGACCAAACTATGTGCAGTTAACTTACAAAACATAACTTTGGATCTCAAAGAAGTCAGTTCTTTAATACCTCAGTTATGTGGCAATGTGTTCATTTCTTTTGATACTTTAAATAATTTTATTAAAACTGATGCAAAAAAAGTAACACAATGAGTAGTAGAGTCCATTCAAATGATTATTTTTAATAACTAAAAACAACCACAATAACAAAGATAATGCCTGTCACCACACATCCAGGGAGGCCGCAGGAGCAGAAT
Source organism: Cetoscarus ocellatus (assembly GCA_037902135.1). Classification (NCBI taxonomy): domain Eukaryota; kingdom Metazoa; phylum Chordata; class Actinopteri; order Labriformes; family Labridae; genus Cetoscarus; species Cetoscarus ocellatus. The sequence continues at coordinate 671,697 of JBAMNC010000052.1, read as the reverse complement.
ATCCAGGTCCTAGAGTGGCCAGCTCAATCCTGAACATGAACCTTATTGAAAATCTGTGATGGGTTATCAAAACGTCTGTTTCAAAGTGTAAAAAGAAGAATTAAAGGAAGTAATTCAAGAGGTACGGGACAGTTCCCCTCAACAGTGTGAAGGGTTGGGGAAACCATGGCAGCCTGGATCAGAGTTCTGTTGAATGTTAATGGCAGGAATAGTGAATATTCATTTGATGAAGTGATGATTTATTTGTTTCTTGTTCAGTTTTGATCACGTCCTCTGTTGTTTGTTGACTTTGATACGGACAATGTCGAGAACTGACATATTGAAACTATTAAGGATTTTACTTTTGTTATTTTTTCTTGTAATAAAAACAATAAACAGAAACTCATTTGCATTTGTTTATGTCTCTGATGCAGCCACACCTTTGGAAACTCAATAAAAAAATTCTGTGAATATTTTGTGATAATATAATAATATAAAGGTTGAATGTTGAGCTTTTTTTCACCATGTGTCCTCTCCACAGGTCCTCATGGGCCGTGTGCCGGACAGAGGAGGCCGTCCCTGTGAGATTGAGCCTCCGCCTCCAGAGATGCCCTCCTGGCAGAAGCGCCAGGATCCTCCCCAAGGTGGGGGACACTATGGCGGCGGTGGGCATGGAGGTGGAAGAGGGGGCTATGATAACTACTCTCAAAGTGGCCGTGGAGGATACGAGAGAGGAGGTGGAGGACATGGAGACAGGGGTGGAAGAGGAAGAGGAGGTGGGAAGGTGCAGGGAGGGTGGGGAGAAGGAGGCGGAGGAGGAGGAGGAGGAGGAGGCAGAGGCGGTTATAATCAGGGCCACTACCACGATGCAGGAGGTTATCAGGGTGGAGGAGGGAACTACCAAGGAGGCTTTCAGGACCCTGGCTACCAGGGAGGAGGGGGAGGGTACCATGACAATTTCCATCAAGATGGTGGAAGGCATCAGGAGAGGGGAGGGGGTCGAGGTGGTCGAGGTGGTAGGGGACGAGGAGGCAGAGGGGGACAAGGAGGAGGCTGGGGTGGGAGAGGGGGTCAGAATTTTAACCAAGGGGGGCAGTTTGAACAGTACTTCCAACATGGTGGGCAAAACTACAACCAAGCTGGCTTTAACCAAGGTAGACACTACACCAGTTGAAGAAACAGCGTGGGGCATCGCAGCAGAGTCTACTCATCATCGACAGCTTTCAAATGCCTTACTATACTTGGATTTTCAGCCGGGTTAAAGTTGATTAAATGTTTAAAAGAATATACATACTGTACATGCAGATACTAAAGAGAGGGTATGCATTGATGTGCCAAAAATGTGTGAGCGACTGCAGTTTCAGCTGCTAAGACTGTATAGCCAAATAGTTTTAGACGAAAGTTGCAGTGAAAGGAAGGCACCATCGTCACAGTTATCACATCTCGATGCTCACTGTTGATGAGTTCCAGCTGATCTTGGTAGTTGGAATATCTTAAAAGCGTGGAAATTCCTACTCGGACGGTGGGATGATCCTCTGTTATACTTGGATGCGACGTAATTCCCAGCTGCAGCGTCAGAGTGGGACATGCCGCTAGAAAAGTGTCGCCAATAAAACCATTTTTTTCCCAAGTAACAGCGTGCCCACTGGACATTTTTCTCAGCGATTTCTATATTGTTTTCCTGCATTTTTTTGAGCAAACAAACTAATGCCACACTGCCCGTTTATGTCCCTTTTGGCCAAAGTAGACACAAACTAAGATGAAAACAGGAAAGGTACAGGACAGGGTGATCCTTCATGCCCCCGGTGAGCCTATAGTAGGTTCTTTTGGGTTTACTGTAAATCACTCTGACTCAGAAAAGAGTCCTTACATGAACACGATTGACAGCCCACTTAAAGCACAATGTGTGTTAACTAAGCTAAAGCATTTTGTTTATTTGAGCCCATTTTCCTGTTATTTGATTTGGCTGCATGTGTGTGGATGCAGATCCTCTTTACGTGCGTTTCATTTAGTTTTAGTTTGGTGCAGCAACATTTAGTAAATGAAGTCACAGGACAGCGCAGCGGAGTGACAGCAACACGTGTAATTAGGGTGCATTTAAACTGCAGAAAAAAAACACAGCAGAGGCTAGCGCAGTTCTTTACTTTTAAAGTGACAACTCCACATGGAACAACTCTTAAACTTAGATATTTTATTAGTATTAATGAGAATTGTTTTCAGGTTGGATGATTTCACTTTGACCAAATGCACAGAAAGTTTATTTATTGATTTTATTAAAGGTAATGTGTGATAAACATCTTACTTACTGTCTAACAAGGTTAAAAAAAATAATTTGTTTTCCTTAGACACCTTGTAATTTTAGATGTCCCCCTTTTATTTTATGAATGATTTACTGAAATTTAAAGTCTTTATTTTCTCAAGCTTAAAACAAAATGATGGAGAATGAAGTGAGCTTTAGTTTACATATTTTACACCAGTTTAGTTTGACTGAAAGCATAGGCTCTGATATAATACGTAGTTTTCTGCCTCTTTAACTGCATTCTGTCCTGTGGCTTCAGGGTTATTAATATAATATTACTGCTGTTAACATTTAAGTGAACTCAGAGGAAGATCTACATCACCTCCAAAAAGCTCCGCGGTGATGCTCAATTCCTAAGACCCCTGTTGCCTCCTGTCACAGGTCTGAGCTTTCTGCCTCTAGCTGCTTCAACCCAGCATCAATCTCTGCCAAGTACATCAACTCAGCAAAGGAAAACAAACACTAGGAGTCTCTGGATAATTTCAAAATAGTTAAAAATATATATAGATTTTTTTCAGTTTCAGTAGGGTCCTCACACTGAGTCTCGGTGCTCGGGCCCTCATATCAGGCATTATGACCTGCTGTTTACATGCTGCCCTCCTGTTACCCCGTGAAGTTGTAGCAGCCCTGAGCTTCCAGTGGGCAAAAACTTGTTTGTCGGAGCAAAGCAGGAGCACCGGCGGGACTCTACGCAGGCAGCCTGGGTGGAAAATGCGGTTCAGTGGCTGGAATTTAAGACTCACACTTACTTTGGCATCACATGCATCCCCTCTGCTCAGTAGGACGAGTGGTTGTGAAGATCTTACGGTTACTAGAGAAGGCACTTCTAATGCAGTTCTTTATATTTATTTCATACTCTTTACTCTCTTAATAAAAGTACTCAAATGAACAGCTCTTACATTATCGATACTTCAGGCTCTGCTGTTTTGACCTCATTCTGACACAAAGTTAGCCTTATATTGAACTTTATTTTTGGGGAAATACAGAAAGTTGCTAAGATTTTGGTGTTGAAGCACCCACAATGTATAAAACTTAAAAATTGCACATCATTATGTGTCCAGTTCCTAAAAACCGTTACAGTTCCGTTGATTTTTGAAGTTTACTTGAAACACCTCCATCCTCTCAGTCTTTGTTTCTGTAGATAGGACTGAAATCTCCTTTGTTATTTATTCAAAAGAAGTCATCCCGTTCTGCAAATGGAAGACTGTGTGCATAAAAATATGGATGTAAGAAGGTTTGCATGGTTGTGTGAATGAGAAATAAAATCTGAAATGAAAACATCTCTTTTTTTTTTTTATTCCTTGGTCTTATAGCTTAGTTTTCTCCACGTTTTCTTCATGTTTCTGGCTTCCTTTTTTTTTTCTTTTTTAGTTTTACGTGTTTTGTATTTTGGAACGATGGTCGTGGTACAGGCCCAAGCACAAAGTGGTTAGGATTGGTAGTGATCTAAATCCAAGACTTTTTTTTAAAAGATTAGTTATACATGAGGAGTTGGGCAGTTTTTGACATTTTCATTCACTAGAAGTGCTCAGACAACATAAACCTCAGTCAAGGTCAGTGGACACCCAGCTAAACACGAATGTACCCCTGATCCAGACTAGAGCAGTGATCACCAACAGGCAGCCAGGGAGCCACATCAGGCCCACTAAAACTTTTCATCTGGCCCCCATCAAATTGAGAAAATGTGCGAGGTTGGAATTTGTTTTTTTCTTTTTTTGTCATTAAATACATAGGACTATTAATGCAGCTCCCAATAACACTGAATTTAACAGTTTTAAAGGGAGTGACTTCATATTTGATCTGTTTTATAGAAATCCACCTGTTGGTTATCATAATACTCAGCCGAAAGGACAAGTGTATTGGACTTAAAACCCAGCAAAGAAAATGATCCCAGATGTCTAAATTGGCCCATTGGGTGATAGGGACTGATCTCACTTGTAAATGCTAAGAAACAGTGGAGACAAGTAGCCTTTATTACAAATATTAAGCTGAAATATAATAACTAGAACAAAATTTGTAATATTGTTTATTTCATTTATAACCTTTTTTTTAAATTGGGCTCTGTCGCTTGTGTCAGGTAAAAAACTGACCCTTGTACATGTAGTTGATGATCCCTGGTCTAGATTAATAAATGGGATCTTGAACTTTCTAACAATCCAAACTTAGCTGTGGTTTTGCATGGATCCAGGGCCATATTTACCTCTGCCAAGGAGGTTATGTTTTGTTTGTTTGTTTGTTTGTAAGCAAGGTTATGCAAAAACTAATGGACAGATTTGGCTGAAATTTTCAGAAGATGTTTGTGGCCCAGCTTAGAAACGATTAGATTATGTTGGTGATCAGATGACCGCCATTAGCGAACAACTGTTTTGGCTCAGTAACTGTCTTACTAATAATAATATCAACATGATTCTGAGTGCTAGGTGTGGATTTTCAGGGTCAGTGGATCATATTATGATGGTAACTTTATCATGAAACTATTGCTTATAGATGTGACAGCAATTTATGAGCTACCTTGGCAGAGGTTTGCGCTCTCCGAGTGCTTTAGTACCGTAAGTGCTTAACTTCTTATGTTGTTACATTCGAGCTGCTGTAACAACCAAATTTTTCCAATGGTAGATCGAGTGATGTTAATTTATTCTTGGGTATTAATTGATATTTTGGATTTTAAAAAACAGCCTGTCAAAATAAAATGTGAAAATAGCGACTCATAAGGCGAGGACTTTTACTTTGAAGGGCTGGCCCCGGTGTACTTCCGGTGTCACGGACGTGTTTATTTTGTATGGGAGCTGAACAGTTACGAGTCATTTTAATGAAATTACATGTGAAGTTTTAAATCTTAGAACAAACCCCCTCACTCTCTGAGCCAGGAGCCCCTCAGGTGTCGGACCATGTACCAGCGGGGTAAGCCTCTGCTCGGCCCGCCGCCGTACGGGCCTGCGCCGCCCGTCGGCTCTCCATACAGACTCGGCGGGCCCTGCGGTGTTCTCCCTCCTAGACCCGTACCCCCAGGACCATACCGTGGACCAGCTCCGGATTATATGCTGGGCAGACCCCCGAGAGGACTCTTCATGCGCGTACGTACCCAACAGACTAGTACTAGTAGCCATAATGCTAAGTTAGCATCGTGCCATAATGTAATCCAGATGAGAGTTCTGTAGCATGATGCTAAACGTTAACAGCTAACTGTAGACCTCAGTGAGATGCAGCTATACTGTCCTCATGCTGCTGTATTAATGCTCAGATATCTAAACAACAAGGTGAATGTATAAGGTACATTTATGTTGAGTTTAGTTTTAAAATAACCATGTTTTCAAAGTACTGAGGCATAAAGAAGGCATAAATCACAGTCAGAATTAACAGCAGCAGGATGGGCTACTTTGCTTACTGTGAGGGCAGCATCTGTTTTGTTGTCATTGCCAAAGAGTTAATTTTGCAATGCAAGTAGCTTTCAACCTAATGCAGGGTTGGCCAACTGGAGGCCCAGGGGCCACATATGGCCCTCCTGCCACCTTAGGGGCCGATCACACAGACGCACCAAAGATGATTTGGGGGGAAAGAAACCACTGGGAGCTCCTGTAGAGAGAACCAGTGTCTGCGCACATCTGGCCAAATACTAGAAGCAGTTGTAGAGAGCACATCTGGCCAAGGTAGCTCACATATTGCTGTAACATCTATAAGCAATAGTTTCATGATAAAGTTACCATCATAATATGATCCCTTGACCCTGAAAACTCACACCTAGCACTCAGAATCATGTTGATATCATTATTAATTAGACAATTGTTGAGCAAAAATGATTGTTCGCTAATGGCGGTTATCTGGATCACCACCAAAATCTAACTCTTTCTAAGTTGGACCATTACCAACATCTCCTGAAAATTTCAGCATAATCTGTCCAGTAGTTTTTGTGCAATCTTGCTAATAAACAGGCGAAAACATAACCTCCTTGGCGGAGGTAAAAATAGATGGAAAATGAGCTTGGACAAATGAAAAGCTCTCAGTGTTGCTCCGATATTCACGCAGTGCTTTGGGTTGATTGTCGTTCAGTTGTTTGAGTGACAGATGTTGATGATGTTGCCCAAAAACATACAGGTCATAAGGGCATTAGTAGGCACCCACACCTGTGTATTTACCTGTTTTCATTTCACTTTGTGTCTAATTTGGCATCTTCCCCTGAAAAGTTGGAAATGTTTCAGTAGCAAAACGGCTGTAGCAGCAGACAGAAACAACGCAACCTGTGTGCAGCACCATGGGAAAACAATTGTTTAGCAGACAATGCTTTTCCAGCCATGCTACTTTGTGTGATTGGCCCCTTAATGTGGCCGCTAGATAGTCATGATAGTGAGTGTCAGAGCTAACAGGGGTAAAGTTGTGGCTAAAGAGCTAACCCCGTCTCCATCTACAGCTGCTGCTCTGTATGTGACAAAGTCAGACTTGTCTCCACTCTGTTCTCGCTCAGCTAAACAAACATGTGATAGGGATCTTTTTGGATCTTTATTTAGCAGCCTTTTGGTAATAGAGTGTGTCAGTACTGCACAAGCATTAAAGAAGAAGTAACTTTGAAAATCACATTCACAAATCATAAACCATGTGTCTCTTATAAAGCCAAAATTAAAGCCATGCAGTATTTTATCCTTCTCTTACATTGTAGTCCCCCTCCTCTTTCCTTCTTATTCTTTCTCCAATCCTACCACTAAACATTAAAGCAAAGTCAAATCATATTTACATACAAATTGTGGTTACCAGGTATCATATTAAAACAAAATCATCCATGTTAAGTTGACAGCAATTGGGTTGATAACATGAGAAATGTTGGCCTGTAATTAAAATCAAAACTGCACATTTTTAGTTTGAAAGAGAATGGACAAATGTAAGAACGAAGCAAATAATAATAATAAGTATTATGTTGAATAATCATTTTACATAATACAATACTAACATTACAAAGTAACCAAAAGACCCATTACCAGACTAGTCGACTAATAAACCCAATAGTCAAGGACTAATCGATAGTTGATAGTTGTATCAGTAGTTACGATGCTCATGATGGTAGGTATGTTTGACATCCCACTAGGTCAGGAAGTCGAGCTGTTACCACAGCAAGAAAATACACAGCAAGGTTTTTAATTTACATTATATCTGAATTCTGTATTTGTGTAAACTCTTGGCCACAAAGTTGCAAATAACCATGTATGGTGACTGAATTTTGGTGCGCTCCATTCTGCATTTTGAGTGTGTTGCACTTTGGCGTCAGCACAGTTAGTCTCTACAAACCTGTAGAGACTAGCTCGCTGAAAATTGCCTACAACAACTTCAACAACACATGTTCATGTTTCACCTCTGGCTGATGTCAAAACTGGTAAGTTTGTGAAACTTTTTTTCACATTTGAAAAAATATAGTTAATTGTAAGCTGTTTAAATGCTTATATTATGATATTATGGGTTAAATTGTTATTATACCATGTTTACTAAAGCAGCAATTACTGATACTTACTGTTTTTGAATAGGATTCTTAAATCACATTAAATTGCATTTTCTGTAATTTGTTCCAGTACAGATTTGTATTAACTGGGTATTTGTTTGATATTACAGGGACTGACATTGACTCTGCTCATTCCTAATGTTTTGTTTGAAAAAAAAAAAGAATCAAGCTTTGTCAAAGCCTCTGGAGCAAGTAGTAAGAGTCTGAAGCATTTCTCTTCAGCTGAGCAAATGGGAGAAGAAGAGATGGAAAAAGAGATCTGAAAAATGCCAACAGTTTGATTTATTTTTGTTATGTTTTATGTCTCATGGCCTTGAACATCATCTTTGTTTAACCTGAATCTTCTTGCAGATTAGTGTTTCCCAAGACAAATGACATTCCTAAAAGCCAAAATGGAGATGAAGAGGGGGATAACTTCCAGAGTTTTCAGCTGAATACTGTTGTTTTTTGTTGTCCTAAATTTTAAACTTCAGACCAACTTAAGAATTTTAAACTGATTTGTGGTTTGGAAAACTCTTGTGAATTAAAAAGAACAAAAACTACATTCATAGTGTTTTTGCTGTACTAAAGCTAAAATAATCTGTATAATGCTGGTGGTATGACCCCAATGAAGTTATTGATTAATATTCAATCATCTTAAGTAAATGTCTGGGCATATTTATTTACAGTAACCAGCAAGCTATCCACTAGCATGATGTATAGTTGTAAATGTTACCAGTGTTGTGTCAAAATAGCTTTCTGTGCTTCTCTAAACTGGTCCTCCTGGCATTTTGAGGATGTGCATCATTTGATTTAATCGACGAAAGAACTGCTCAGAATCACAGTGCTATTGTGTTGTTAGTTTTATTAACTGTGATTACTCCTACTGACTCCAAAGCTCTACATTGACTTACAGGTTCATACTTTTTAAAGACCAGTCTCTAGTGTTGATGTTTTGTCATTGTTTAGCAAAAACAAAATAGATGATTTGTTATTATTTTGACTTTGCCTGAAGAGTTGTGATATTATTTATTTGGTGGAGTTTGTTTTTATTTATGTTTGTTTCTAGTTTGCACAGATCATAAAAAATATTGGAAATTTTAATTCAATGTCCTCTTTTAAACCCTGTCAGTAAATAAGAAGTTGTTCATTGAAGTTGTTTGTAAGATAAAAAAATTATCCCACCAAGTGCGTATAAGCTTAAAGTTGATTATTTTTAGTGATGTGAATGTAGGTAAATAAGAGATTTCTTGTTTTATCTTCTTAACCGTTTAATGTAACTAATGTATAGTCATAGTTTTTAGAGTATTATATCTTATATTTGTGTTTGTAAAATTAAAATGTCATCCTGTTGCTGTGCAGGGTTTTAACCAATTTATACTTGTAGTTAGAGAATATATAAAAAGATTTTGAGACCACTGTTTTTGTCTTTATTTCATATTATTGGTGATGATTATTATTTAAAGCTGGGTTCTGGTGATCTCTAATCTAAGTTTGCTAAGTATTAAAAAAGTTTTGTATAACAAAAAAAGCTTTCTCTCAGCTTGTTGTTTGGCTGCAGTGTTAATTCATGAAGCCTGATTTATAAGTTGTGCTGTAACATACATAAGCAGTAGGTTGGTGTTGCCAAGCCTGCAAGCCCTGTGATTGGTCCTCTGGCTAAACTGCCAGTCTCTAATAACTTTGTCTACAATCATTAAGCTGGAAATATACTTTGTTAACTACGCAGAGGCATGCACATGATGGCCGCCACATGTGCCCTGCATTGATTCAGCGCGACAATAGTGCACGTCGACCAGAATTTCAGCTGCAGTCTATTCATCACTGGTAGGAGAGGCAGAGGAGATTGACCACAGCAGCAGAAACAACTAAAGCAAAAAGTTTGAAAGACAAACTGATAAATAAAGACCATAATTATCGACATCTAATAATGTGTAAGATTGTACAGACACAAACCTGACAGTTCAACCAGCTGATGAGATGTAAATTCTCCCTAAGAAGTCTGTAAACAAGAAAAAAAAATTTGAGTTTGAATTAAACTGGTGACCATGTAAATTGGTGACTTGAAGTTGACAGGATGGTTGACTTTGTTCGTATATGTTTGTGTTAGCTTGGTTTCCCTGACTGTATTTTTCTCACATATAAACTAACAAAATATTATTTTATACATTATAATGTAAACAATAATAATAAACAATAATGCTCATGACGTCCCCAGACTTAATATCAGGGACAAACTGTATCTCCAGGTTTACAACTTGTCCCCCCAATTTTGTCACTGGGATGTTCAGAGTGGTGTAAATGATGGCATTAAAAGGCAGCGTGAGTGGGGCTAAACCCTTGTACTAGGTTAGCTTTCTCTATACACGGTCCACGCAGACCCGTGCCTTAAATCAGCTGTAAATTACACTAAAAACAATTATCTATCATGCAATTGTTTTCCTTATCTCTTGGCATATAAACTGACACAAACATACCTGGCATAGCAGAGGGTTGTAACATTTTGTCTTGAGTGTTATATCTTAACACAGAACAATGCATTTGGATTTACGGATATTGGATTTTAGTAATACACATCCTGCATCCTGCAGAACCATCTCCAACATCATTCAGTACCAACTTTGGGAACTACACTGAAAGCAGAAAGTAACGTGGACAAATAAAGGAGTTTAAAAGGTTTTTCTTCATGTGTGAAAGTCTGTGATAAGCCGAAAATAAACATTGGTATCAGATTTTATCTAAAAAGGAAAAACAAACAAAAAAAAATACACATAATTTTGATGATGTTTTGCATACTTGTTGTGATATCCTTTGTAACTTATAGAAGAAAGGGAAACCACAATTTTTAAATCCTTAACTGTTTCAGTTGTTAAGATGCATAAACACATCATTCTGGTTATTGATGTTTTTTTTATTACAAATTCTTTTATTCTAATTTCTTTTTTTTTTTATTTTGTACAAGTTTAAAAAATGTACACTTTTTTGTACAACAAATCTCCAACAAATCTGTATGACTACTGTCTACGTACAGATGGAGCCACTCCAGTTTTCCTTAATTTCCTTGGCAGAATCTTGACTTGTCCATGTCAGGAAAAGTGCTTGGACCTGCCACCCTCATGGCTCTGATGAGATCCCCATGTAGATATTATAAAAATGTAACCCTTGCTACTTATATTTTACAGCATATATAATTTAAATTACCATGGAATATTCCACTAAGTACAGAAATTAAGAGAATTAAAAAAACAAAACCCTGTTTAGATGCTCATTGGCTGGAGGTTGGCTGGCATTTGGCTGGGAGAGGAAAATTGAAGTGGCTGCATCTGTATGGTTTACTAAGAAAATGAGTCATGGCACTTAAGCTTGAAGCTTGTTGGTAACAATGTTGAGGTCAGTCCACCATGTTGTTTCCTAACAGAATTGAACAGTGGAATTTATGAAAATTTAGTCAAGAGAACCAGTGTGATGCTAACCCCTAGGCTGGTCTACAATAATACACCATCCGTGATGAATAAAAGTCCTTTTGTATGTAAAAATTAGTTACAAGTCTTTAAAAATCAAGAGTCTCTGCTCCATGATGCTGTGAATGTATCTTTAAAATGCACAACAACCATGCCTGCCTAAAGGTGAAGTGATCCTCTCTCTTCGTACAAAAAAAACCAGAAGGCTCATCTGTTTGCGTTTTTATTGGTTTAAACACTGTGCCTAGTCCATTCATTTGACCCTGCGCTTCAAAAAACAAAACAGAGCATTTTTCTGGTTGCTTATTCATAGCCCTGAGATAAAGGCACAGTTAGCTGGCCTAACAACAGCTTTAGCCTTGGGGGTGGGGCAAAAAATCGATATGGCGATTATCGTTGTCCTCCCTCCTGCAATATAATTATTAGTATGCTTTCGCCAAATATTGATGTTTTAATTAACAAAATATGGCCCTCTAAACATGTTTTATGTCCCTGTTGGTTTATCTCCCAGAGACACTATTTGATGGCTCCTCAAGGCTCCCCACAGAGCAGAAATGTTTGACATCAGTGTGAAGAAAAGTGCACTGAAGGATACCCAAGCTACTTATTAATCCAAAGTATGGACGCACTTTGGCTTCTACAACATTGAAGAGACAAACAGAATCGATTATTGTGACATATTGTTACATATTTATTTTTTGCAATATATCTGTTATTGCAGAATCACTGCACTGTGATTATATTGATATTGTGGACCATGTATCACGTGCAGTATTGTATCATATTATGAGGTACCCTGTGAGTTCATCCTCATTTAGCCTTAAAGCATCTGGTGGAGGGATAGTGCACATGGAATTGGAGCGCATCATTGAGCCCCCTGCCCAAAATAAAGTAGAACTGAAAGAGATGAAAAATTCTACCACCGTCTCACACTTTGTCATAAATTGATGCAAACGTTGGATGCCTCAATGCTTTCTGACCAGAAACAAGCCTTAGAGCTGGAATCGTTACAAGACTAATTAAAATGTTCTTAAGCCGCGATCACACTGAACGCGACTTTGCGACCAAGATCACGTCACCCACCCAAGTTGCGTTGCCTGTCCATAAATGGTTCATTTGGTCACCGGTGCGTCACTCAGTAACGTCACACCCGCTCGAGTTTCACTACCATCATATCATATCATATAATCGGATGTATCAGCTGACATTATTCCAACTGTATACTTTTCACTCACCTACCAACCACAAAACACTGCATCGTCTGTCAGCTCCACCTCAAGTAGGGAGTTCTCTGCAGTCCTGTCTAGGCCCAACTCATGTCCTCACTAACCAATGTTCCCACACTGACATGGATTGTTAATGTGTTAGCTAGAATAAAAATAGTCTGTGTCATCACACACCCACACTACGCTGATTGGCTGTCACGGCACAGCCACGTGCAATGTTGCCTGTAAAGTTCAGATTTTTCAACTTTGGCGACCGAGCCCAAACGACCTGGTCCAAAAGCAACCCGGTAACGCGACCAAGTTGCCCAGATCACATCCGTCTCATCACAGAGAATTGGCCCTGCCCCATCGCGGCTGTACATTGACTTTGCATGGAGAGTTGCTGCCCAGGTCACGTTTGATGTGAATGCGGATTTAGAGTAAATTCAAATAAACCCAATCAATCAATCAGTCTTTATTTGTGTAGAGCTAATTCATAACAAGTGTTACCTCAAGACACTTTACAATAGAACAAGCCAAAGCCATATTCTTAATTTTATAGATACAAATATATGCATATATACATATACAAAATACACATATACATCCAAACCCAACATGAATCCACCATGAACACTGGGCCAAGCTACAGTGCAGTGCATCTGTAGGAGGTTTACAGTAACAGTGGCAAGAACATATCTTAGTTTAGCAGTTGGAAGTCTTGGAGTGGATCCAGACTCATGTCGAGCAGCCATCCACTCAAGTTGAAACTGATTGCACTGCAGAGCGTCTTCAGCTACAAAGATAAGTAAGCTCTGCTGGGTGAGAAAAGTCAAAGAAAACAAAGAAAATCTCCTAAGCACCTCATCAGTATTCCCTTGCCCTTGCTCCTTGTCCATGTCAACGCAATGATTGAGAGGAAATTAGAAACATAAGGGCAAAAACGTTGTGCCAATCAGCATTGTGTGGGTGCGTGATGACACATGTGACAGACTATTTTTATTCCAGCTCACAGAGTGACAATCTATGTCCATGTAGGAAACATTAGTCAGTAAGTACATCAGTTCCGCCTAGACAGACCGCAGAAAACTCGCAGACGATGCTGCTACAGGGCCATCAGCTGCAGTGTATTATGGTTGGTGAGTGAAAAGGATACAGTTGGAATAATGTCAGCTAATACATCCTATTATATGATGCGATAGGATCATGGGGTGAAACTGGAGCGGGCGTGACGTCACAGAGCAACGGCGACAAAAGGTGTTATTTGAACAGGCAACGGGACATGGGTTTGTGACGCGATCTTGGTCGGCAAGTAGCGTTCGGTGTGAACGCACCTTAAGAGTATGTTTGGGGACATGTTTATATGTTGCTCTTGAAGACTCAATACTGTGTTAACCAGAATCTCGAATCTTTGAGTCCACAGAATTCATACATTTCAAATGTTATCTTGAATAAATGCAGCTCTGTCCTGTAAAGTGCCATAACATGAACTTTGAACACTCTCAGCCCCCCTGTAGCAGCTTCCCCGTAGACCATAACTCAGCGATTCCTTCAGGGAGCAGGCAGCAGAACGCCCCTCCTGTAGAACCACCACAGATCCCAAAGTGGAAACCCCTTCCTGTGGCACGGCAGCCCTCTGACGACAGGTACAAGTTTCATTACATGACAATTTCAGCAACTAAAGGTCTAAGCTGAAGCAGTTGCACCAATGGACTTTTTGTTGTTTTTGGTGTTTGAAGCACATGTGTTTTAACATTTTCAGTGCCCAGGCTGGTGAGGAGTTTCTGAGATGCATAGCAGCAAACAAGCCTCTTCCAAAGTATCTCAAAGGAGACATGGCATTCAACCTGGCTGATGCATTCAAGTCGGCTGACATCCTTAAGGAAGCGGTTAAGTCAGACCCCGAGCTTCAAAAACAGTTGACCAGAAGCAGAAGCCGTAGTCCTGGTAGAAGCCGGGGCAGAAGTCGTGGAAGATCTAGAGCCAAGAGCCGTGCGCGAAGCAAAAGCAGAGCACGCAGCAAAAGCAGAGCACGCAGCAAAAGTAGAGCATGCAGCAAAAGTAGAGCACGCAGCAAAAGTAGAGCACGCAGCAAAAGTAGAGCACGCAGCAAAAGCAGAGGACGGAGCAATAGCAGAGGACGGAGCAAAAGTCGTGTTCGTGGGAAGAGTCGGGCACGGAGCAAGAGCAGAGCTAGAAGTAGAAGTACGAGCCAGAGCAAAAGCAAGAGCCACATTCGCAGCAAGAGTCGGGCCAGGAGGTCTAAGTCCCGAAGTAGCAGCAATGAAAGGAGCAAGGGCAAAGACAGAAAGAGAAAAAGGAGTCGCAGTCGAAGCAGCAGTCGAAGCAGCACTAATCTGGCAGGGACCAGTCTCTTAGAAGGACTAAAGCTGGTCATGAGCAGCAAAGAAATGGAAAATCGGTTGCCTGATCTTAAGGAGGCCATCCTTACAATCAAGGTAGAGCTCATCATTTATTTACAAAGTTCTAGTCTGATGTCAGCAAGAACCTTGTTGAATGAAAGTTTATTTGTTTTTGCAGGTACTAATTTTCTATATATTTTTAAATTCTCTTATGCATGCTTTTTTACTTTTAGGGAAGGAAAATTCCAGCTTTTTGGCTTTTATATGGCAGTACATATGTTTTATTACAGATTAATTGACAAAAGACGGGGCTATATACAGAGAAATTGTTTTACATTTTTGTTGTCAAAGAAAGAAAGCCAAATCATGCACTTTCACATGTGATAACCAACTCGACTTGGCTCATCTCTACTTTGCTTTGGTACAAGATTCTATGATGTTACTTTATATCTTGTTAGTACAGCCTTGAAGTAGGCAGGGTCCTTGTTGTGCAGTCATGAGATCCTGCTGTTATGTCCAATCAAAACAAAAATGAAGGACATTGAAGTAACAGCATTGCAGGCTCTCATTCACAGCATTTTGTCTTATACCCCTTTCCCACTGGCCAAAAAACTCATTTAAACATGGTAACAATCGGCTCCTGTAGGCAGTGGGAAAGGGTCCAATCAGCATTTAGACCCGGGTCGACTGACCCTGCAAGCGACAGATTTTTATTGGCTCACCTCCGATCAGACCCAGTGTGAACATCACACCCGGGTGGACCCGCTAATTTATGGGATGACGTTGCCGTCATGTGCCTACAGCATAATATCGCGCCTGTCCCCTTCGTCTGTAACTTCCGCGACTCTTTGCCATCTCAGCAAAAAATTCCATCCGCTTTCGTATCATCAGCACTCGAATGTCATTCAGTCTGCGCTGAGTTTGTACATTTTTAAAGAGGGACAAAAGTACAAAGTACGGGATACAGTTGACCACCATGTCCATGGCTTCCATACTCCTTTCCATTGTTTACATGGACATGTTTCGGCGTGCGGATGGTCATCAACGTGATGATATCAGCTTGAGCACCAGAGGAAAAAAAACAGCCATGCAGCTCGTCTGCTGGCAGTGGGAAAGGAGTCACTTGCCGATTGTTAGTGGGTTAACCCACGTTGAAAAAAAAAACGTGTTTACCAGCTAATTTTAGTGGGAAAATGGTATTAGATACACTCAGCGTTGCGTCATTGTTGGGGAGCTGGGCAGCTTTGCAGTTGGTCAGCAACCATCTGCTATCAAGGACTGCAAAATGGTTGGGAACCCAATGTAATCACTTCTCACTGTTTTTTCCATAACTGATAATCTATACATGATAGCCAAATCCATGAGCACCAGATTGATTGGGTTGATGAGGAGGAAATCCTCAAACAGGAAGTTACAGCTTCATGTTATACATTGTGAGTGTGATGGTTTCCTCCAGGGCAAACTGCTATGTTGTAATTCCACTATAACTTGGTAACAGCTTTTTACCTTCACCGATTAAGTTCAAGCTTTAAAATCCTGACCGTTAAATTCATTCCTGAAGATTATAATTCTGAACAAAATATGTGCACCAACTTACTATCAGCAACATCCAAGAATATATTGAAAAACTCCAACTCTTTATGTCCATGTTGGTCTTCAAAAATACATCATCCCTGCACCACTCCGTTCTGCTACAAGTCCCTTATGAGCCCCTTTCACACATGCACTGCACTCCTGAAAATGTACCAACATTGTCCAGGAGGTGGGCATGGGTGAATGTTAATGATTGAATCTGTTAGGGATTCATGATGCTATGAAACAGTATCAGCAGATATCAAAATTTCTACCGATATTTACAGCCAGTTTTTTGGCCATTCATATAAGCCTTTAGCTCATATACACACGGACAAAATTGTTGGTACCCTTCCGTTAAAGACAGAAGTGCTGTTTGGTATCATGGTGTGTACCACACTGAACATGGACCACGGAAAGCTAAGGAGAGAGTTGTCTTAGGAGATTGGAAAGAAACTTATAGACAAGCATGTTAAAGGTAAAGGCTATAAGACCATCCCCAAGCAGCTTGATGTTCCTGTGACTACAGTTTCACATATTATTAAGTTTAAGGTCCACGGGACTGTAGCCAACCTCCCTGGACGTGACTGCAAGAGAAAAACTGATGGCAAATTGAAGAGACGGATAATACAAATGGTAACCAAAGAGCCCAGAACAACTTCCAAAGAGATTAGAGGTGAACTCCAAGGTCAAGGTACATCAGTATCAGATCACACCATCCATCACTGAAAAAGCTGTTCTGCCGTCTGGTGGTACAGTGGATACTTCTGTACCTTTAGTCTGATGGCAGCAGGGTGTACAGGCTGTGGCTGGGGTGAGTGTTGTCCTCCAGTATCCTGTTAGTTCTGCGAAGACACCTCACTTCCCCGATATCACCGATGCTCGGTAGATGGGTATCAATGATGTTTTGTGCAGTTTTAATCACTCTTTGCAGAGTCCTCCTGTCCTGGGCCATGCACATCCCATGTCAATTTGTGATGTGTCTAGTCGGGGTGCTTTCAATCGCTCCAATGTAAAAGTTGATTTGAACTTGGTGTGGGAATTTTGATTTCTTAAGTTTCCTTAAGAAAAACAGCCGTTTCATGAACATGATCTGAAAGCCCTGAAATAGTCCCAAAATGTAAAAGGTTATTTAATGAAATGGCCTAAAAAGAGATGGGTCACCATTCCTTTTGAGTTTGTGCTTTCTGTGAAATGATCATTTTCAAGACATGAAGATAAAGTGCACTTTGCCAAGTACGATGAATATTTAAGTCAAATTTGCCAATCAGATTTAGGAAGTTCTTGTCTGATTATGAAGTAGCAATAACTTTGCTGTGCTGTTTTTTGTTCAGGCCTCAGATGGTAACAAAAAGGACAAGCTGGATAAAGACAAATATCAGCAAGAAACCAGCCAAGAGAACTCATTGATGGATAACGACAGTATGCTCCTTCCTCATGAGAGAGTAGGCAGTGACTTCTCTTGGCTCCAAGGTCAAACTCAGGATGACCCTGCTGCCCAGAAACTTGATGAGTTTGAAGATGAAGAATCTTTCCTGTATGGAAATGGAGACAAACCACAGGGGGAAGACAGTCTGGCTGTTGACAGTCAGCAAGACAGTCAGAACATGTCTATGCTTGGCGGTCTTCAGCTGAGTTCTTTAAACTTAGCCAAGCTGGACAGCACTGAATGTGAGAAGGTCAAAAACATATTGAAAAGTGTGGGCTCAACAGGGGCTGGTAATATGATGGGACAGATGGCGCTGCCCTTTCCTACAGGTTCAGCTGCAGACCCCACAGCAGCAGCCCTTGCATTACCAGCTCTGAATAGCCCGAACGTTCGGCAAGCTCTGGAGTCTCTACAGTCGCTGATCAAAGGTGAGGATCCTGCCTTGAATAAAAAATGCACTTTTTTATTGTTTGTCCAGAGATGATTTGATCTTTTTGGCATTTTATATTTTGTGTACAAGCACTACTCTGCAGTGCAGTCAGTTTGTTAGGATTCACTCCAAGGCATTTTAATAAGTCTGTAATGATTCAAGCTAATAGGCTTGTTCCTGTTCAGAAAGAGGCTCGACCAATCAGCTTTCTTTAAGGAGGGAGAGGCAGGTGCTTCATATGTGGTTAAGTTTTGCCAAAACTGAGAACCATCTGCAAGACTGTAAACATTTTTCACCAAAGGGGCAAAAAATAATACTTGAAGTGTTTTTTTAGGGAGAAGATGTTTAGCTTTTTTCTTACCGGCTTTAGCAAGAAACTAACTTAAAGGGATACGCAAACATTTTTTGTTTTCTTTTCTAGTCCTGCCTTGCTCAGGAGCAGGCGATCAATGGGTAGTGTTAGCCTGCTTCTGCCTACAGTCATTGGATAAACTCTTCAGCAACCATAAACGGTCTTGTGTGCCTGTTGTGACTCGTTTTCTTTTACCGTGTTATGTTACGTTATCCATTTTTAGACTAAGATTAGCACTTTATGTAATTTTTGAAAAAAAAATGCAGACAAACTAACCTGCAGGACGCATGTGCTAACCACCGCAGACGTGCTTTGTTTTGTTGATCTACTTACTAGCAAAAATGTTGGCGTATTCCTTTAACAACTGATTTTCATTAAATAGTTTACAACATTGATGATGGTGGTCCCGTTTTTTGGTTTGTATGACTTTTCATCACACCCTCCAAGGCCTTTACCCAGTGAACTTCTTACAAAAACACAAGTAACTGCTGAGTAAGATGTTTTTATGTTCAACGTTACAATGCCATCCATGACTGTAGGGAAACTTTAATCATTAAAAAATACATTTCAGTGGTTTGATCAGAGTTCTTTTAATATGGTGTCTACAAACCCCTTTACAGAGAGCATTTTGTCCACTCCAGCAAACACTTTTCAGTTTCTAGGATATCAGTCTCGCATATCTATCTTACCTGCTGTGATTGCATGTCTGCCGGGGCCCTGGGGAAGATTCTAGTCACCAATATTTTCAACATGTGCTTGAAAATCTGGTGCTCCCCATATGTGGACGATGAGTTTATTTGAACAGCTAATATTAAGGAAAACACAAACAGTACCTGTCCCTTAAACAAACCATAACTGCCATTATTGTAAGATAAAACATATATTTATATTGTTTGTTTTTGTTGTCATGCTTAGCAACAAAGGAAAAACGGGCAAAGACAGATGAGAGTGGCACATCTCAGAAATCCTCTGATAAACACAAGGTAAAGGATGTGAAAGACATATCAGTAACCAAAGTCATTTGTTAAGTCAAATGTATTAAAATGATGATAATGCTCTAATCTGTTAACAGGTCGGAGATATCAAGGACAAGGAGAAAGAGAAACAAGCAAGAAACGCCAAAATGGAGTCCTTGATGAAACAGCTTGAAGAGTTGTTACAACAGGATGGTAGAATAATTTCTTTAACTAACAGATTAATACTTTCTCATTTTGTACTTATATAAATGCTCAAATTGGTTTGCTGATGTCATCTTGTCCATTTGCAGGATCAGGTTTTCTGACTCCAGTAATTGGATTTTACTGCAAGAAGTGTGAGGAGTTCATCGGAGATTTGAGCTTAGCTGAAAACCATGCAGCCAAGCACCACAACAGTAATGCTAGCAGTGTAAGTACTGAGCCTATGAACAGGGATTGTTTGTAAAAAGGTCTTTTTGTTGTACCTTATTAACAGCACAGTAAAAATTTCTACTGGGAGTATTCAAAATGATTGTCCGTTAAGTCCACAGCGAAGAATTTTGCTAATATAGAGGTACAAACTTACAGTCATGTGATCAGCACGTAGCACTAGAGGACAAAAAGAGTGTCAGCTAGCTTTGACAACTGTGTGGAGCTGTGGCACTAGCTTCTTAACTTTGTATCAATACAAAGTGTCTTACATTTCATGAAAATTGCAGGGAAATATAGATATTGATGTAAACAGCACACTAAAACAGTGCAGTCTGCTAGAAAGGCATTTTGTATGGCCCATGGTGACATACCCTAACTGTAGTGACTGTCTAGCATGCAAAGTTCATGCTTCTTTTTAAGCCACTTTCATAGAGTCAGGAAGGCTTTACGGTTATTTAAATCAATAAAACACTTACAAAAATTTAACTTCTAGGTGACATTCCTGTTTATCAAAAGTAACTAAAAATAAAGTTAATGTTGTCGTTGAAAACAAAAGAAACAAAGAAGACTGACTCATGTACAGGTGAAAAATGTTTGTTCCTTCCACCTGTGACTTCCTGAATACCTTTGACCCTACAAACACTCGACTATATACCATCACTAATGACCTCTTGTGACCCACTTAGTGTTTAAATTCATCCCCAACTAAAGTAAACATTTGGCTCCTACAATAATATTATGGGACCTCTCCCTTTACACCAAGGCCATGATGAAAATCATGGCAATCAAGCATGTTTAAAAACTGTTTGATTTTTCTTGTCTTGGAATTAATAATTCTGCTGTTTTTAAAGTGAGAAACAAGAAATTTCTCATCAGAATAACTGCAAGTTATAAGCTTGATTACACAATTTAAAGGAATAGTTCAGGTTTTTATAAGTGGGGTCGTGTGAGGTCCATGGCATGAGCCTGAATGTGTGCCACAGCTCAGTTCTCTCTCTGTTCAGAAATCTCAGAACAGACGCTAATGCTATACATTGCTGTACATGGTGCCAGTCTCTCTGTGTAATTAAAATAATTAAATAATGTGGGAGAAAAAAGTCACAAAATCAAGGCTCAGCCACAATTCATTAAATCAACGATGCTCTGTGTGGTGAGAGCTGCTCATTTCAGATGAATTTGTAAAAGCTGACAGTCTCCTCTCATTCTGAACATCCTGAAACATCCTTAGGTGTTTTTCTTAGTCACACACTAAGTCCTACTTTTTGGCCCATCTCTGAAGGGGTGCCAAGCGTTCCTAACCAACTCTAGCTAAAAGCACAAAGAAAGGGTAAAACAAAAACATGTACCTCGCCGTGTTCAAATAAGCCATGGATTTGTTCACTGCTGTTTCGGTAAAGGATGTCCACACTAAACAATACTCCACAGAATACTGGAGTTCTGGAGCTCTGCCAGACCCCATCTTGGTTCAAGGGGTTCTGTAATGACATCCAGTAGAAAAATCAACTTCAGCAAACAGGGTAATCTGGACAGTTAGGATAAGATATTTATAGCTTATTAAAGTGCACTCTCCTTACAGTTTTTTTCTGTTTCAACAAAAGCATAAAAGGGAGTTTTATAGAATCTATAACAGCCTTTTGTAGTTCTTTTATTAATTGAAATATCAGTATTTTTTTTTATGTTGGCTGTACTGACTATGTAGGAGCGCTGTATGTGGCCCCCACGCTGTCAGTAGTCCAGCTCTGAACTTGATAGACCAAGACATTTTTGGACAAGGCTATGGACTAGTTTATTTTTTACCATTAAAGTAGCGTGTTTATGACTTTGACATGTAGGTCAACAGTTTTTCGAGCTTCTGCATTCAAACTTGGAGTTGCTGCTGGGAAAATTTTACATTCTTGCTCTTTAACATTTGACCCCTATAATCAACAAGTCCTTATAGCCCAAAATACAAAAACTCTTGAAATCTGTCATGATAACGGTTCTTACACCTCAGCTGTGATGATCCATTGATGCAGATTTGTTTTTGTGTTTTCAGCAGAGAAGTCAGACAGAAAAGCCCAAGGGAGACGGCAAGGAAGCAAACTCGCACTATTCAGACAGGAGAGACCACAAGGACTACAGTCACCGCCGAGACACGGGACATCACAGCAATCACAGTGACCACAGAGACAGGACAGAGGATAGGAATCACAAAAACAGACACGATGACGAACACAGGAGCCACAGGGTTGGTCAGGAGAGCAACTTCCTAAGAGAGGAGATGAAAAAAGAGAGGATGCTCATAACGGTGTCCCAAGGACCGACACCTCCAGATATGAAAGTAAAGGAGGAGATGGACAAGGAGAAAGCCAAAGGGAGCAAAGTTAAGGAAGAAAATGGAGACAGAAAGGGGAAGTCCTCCAAGGAAGACAGAGATAAAGATAAAAAAGACAGAGAGAGCAGTGATAGTGATGATGACAAGAGAAAGAAAAGAAAAGCTAAATCAGGAAAGAATATCACAGAGAGCAGTGATAGTGATGATGACAAGAGAAAGAAAAGAAAAGCTAAATCAGGAAAGAATATCACAGAGAGCAGTGATAGTGAAGATAAGAGAAAGAAAAGAAAAACTAAATCAGGAAAGAATGTCACCGACAGCAGTGATAGCAGTGACTCTGACAGCAGAAAAAAGTCCAGAACTAAATCACCTAAAAAGAAGAAGAAGGAGAAAAAGAAGAAAAGGCACAGGTCCAAAAAGTCCTAACTGATACTTTCATTCTGTCTCTAAACAGTCTGTTGGTGCCCAAATTTTCTACCTTTACAGGCCGGAGGTTTGCCCTTAGAAACGTTTTGTTGCTTTATTTTTTCTGCCTTTTAGTTTGTTTTTCAGATGTTTGTTCAGAAGACAAAATCACGGTTTGAAGGAACTGTTTCGCATGTTTAGAAATGTTTTTTTTTGTGGTCAAAAGTAAATGTTTTATCAAGTTTTCCAGCTGCATCAAGTTCAGACATGGGACTTATTGGAAAGACTTTGACTGTCATTACTGGTAAGCTGCTTGCACAGTTTATCTGTAGATACATGATGTTAATAATCTCTGAAATCCCAGTATTTCTGATTTCATGTTTGAAAATAAAACCCAGCTGATCAATGTGCTGACTCTAAAGGACCAACAGTGTTGTTGTGTGAGACAAACTTGTATTTTGAAGCTCCTATTTCTCAACTCTTTTTATATAAAAGCCACAGTTGAACCAGTCTTGCAGTTTTGTGGTATTTTAGAGCTTGAATAAATAAATGTTGAAATGTTTTTCTAATTTTTGTGAACACATTAATGGTTTTTTCATGCAGTGCATTACTAATGACAAAACTGCAGAGTTTTGCATTGTGCAGAGGTTTGGCTAGTATTATAGAAGAAAGTAAATCAAGTGACTGTAATACTTTTATCATGTGAAAGATGTTTTTAAAATTATTTGAAAATAGTAAATGTAATCGCTGCAGGATTTGTCTTTGTGACACCTTTTTGTTCCAAAGAGGTCATTTTTTTATGGACCTTGTTTCTTTAAGTTCTGTACATCCTTTAAGGTGTCGTACATGCCTTTCTACGTGATGGAAGACTTCAGTGCACAAGACTATAAAGTCCATGTCATAAGTACCGCCGCTTCTCATGGCAACAGCACTACCACAAATTAAGGGAATAAAAATACTTGAAGAGGTGGTTCTAATAATTCAGAAGCTCAGGGCTTCTCAGTCAGTGCTCCCTCTTACTATAACAGGGTTCCTACAGATACTTAAAAAGTCTTCACGGTCCCATGTCCTGCAAAATCAGTTTTCTTTGCTTTTAATGTTAATAGAGGGAGCTTGGGGAGCAGAAGATTGTGACACTTTTTACTAAACTCAGTTTACGGAGAAACACATGCTCCTTAAAACACTCACACTGTTTTGTGCTTTCTGGGGTTTATGATGTCATCGCTATACAGCCTCCACCTACATGTGTTTTCTGCTCATCACAGGCAGACGCCAAAAATGTTCCTCCTATCAAATAACAATTGGGCAGCCAATCGGCACAGAGCCCATTATCATAGCTTCACACCGAATGCAACTTGGTGACAGATGTTGTGTCAGTCGCGTTGCGTCCATAAATAGCTCATTTGGTCACCGTTGCATTGTGTCACTCAGTGACGTCACACCCGCTCACGTTTCTCAACACCTGTCCAAGTGTCTATCTTTAGCTGACATTATTCCAACTGTATTCTCTTCACTCATCTACCAAAAGT
Organism: Cetoscarus ocellatus; assembly: GCA_037902135.1. NCBI lineage: Eukaryota > Metazoa > Chordata > Actinopteri > Labriformes > Labridae > Cetoscarus > Cetoscarus ocellatus. Next base: position 647,510 of record JBAMNC010000052.1, on the reverse strand, counting down.
AAAACACTGCAGCTGATGGCCCTGCTGCTGCCTCAGTCTCATCTGTCAGACGCACCTCGAGTCGGGAGTTCTCTGCGGTCCCGTCTTCCTCGACCCCCTGAGCCATGTTGCTGCTCATCTCCCTCGGGCTGATAAACAGGTCGAGGAAGGACAGGACCGCAGAGAACCAACACTTCTTCACTGGCCGTCCCACTGACCCGCTTCTTCCCCCCTTTTTTCCTTCATATATACATCCTGCAAACTCTTCCATCTTTTCCGGCATACATTCACTGCTAAATAGACACACACACACACACCCACACACACACCTACACACACTATTTGCAACATCCAGACTACCAAGCGGGGCTTGTCACCCAGAATGCGTCCGTCGCATGGCTTGAGATCTGGTCACCCGTGGTCGTGGCTGATTATAGCGGTACATTGACTTTGCATGGAGAGTGGTCGCCAAGATCGCCAAAGTCCGCACCTTAAGTCACCAAAGTCACGTCCGTCGCATTAGGGCTGGTCGTGCCTCATCACAGCTGTACATTGACTTTGCATGGATTTTGGTTGGGTCAGTCGTGTCCGGTGTGAATGCACCTTAAGAGCAGTGGAAAAGAGCTGCATCTGATCCTTTACAGAAACAAAACTTTACCTTTTTTTATTTTTTTTTTAAGTCAACTTAAACCAGAGCCTTGCGGAATAGACACCCAAGACATGATGTAAGCTGTCAAACACTCCAGGACATGGGACCTTTAAAAAGGTCTCATATTTATTGGTTATTTATTTATTATCATTCAATTTAAGGACATGAAAAGGCCATGAAAAGGACATGAAAGGACATGAAAATTTAAGGTCTCTCAGAAGTAAACAAGTCTTTGTTTACTTCTGAGAGACCTTAAATTTAAACAAGCTGATGAACACTGTCTTTATTGAATCTGTTCTGGGATATTTGAGAGCTGCTTCACAAAACACTAAACAAATATTGTGACAGCATGACACTTGAATAACAAGCATTAAACACTTTTTTCTTTCTTTCTCTCATGACAAAACTTCACATTTTATGAATATCATATTTAGCCCTTGTTTTAATTTGGAAAAATAACCCTGCATTTTAGCACTTGATGGGACAACAACATATACACCACAGCTTTGCTGATTTACACTTGGTCTGCAGCGCCATAAATTATATGAATTATTCTCAGTTAAGGTCCCTGAAGTTCTATCTTAAATTTGTTTAGTAATAGCAACATTTTTTAAACAATAAGAGCAAGTGAAGACAATATTCTGAAGCTTTTCTTTTCAATAAGCAAGTACCTTTATAACAGGACATACCCAAATGTGGTCAAGTGGTACCTGCATATTAAACTTTTCTTAGAGTAATGTTACAATTGTAAGTCTTTATGTCTTCATGATTTAGCCTAGGTGAGCCAAGTTGCAACTTATGAAATAAATATAATATAAATATATACACATATGTATAAGGATGCACAATATTATCTGTATAATATCCGTATCGGCAGATATTAGCCTCAAATGTTAAGTATCAGTATTGGACGATTTTGAAAATTTCGCCAGTATTTACAGCCGATTTATTGGCCATGTATATCGACCAAATGTCAGCAGTAAGAGTTTCAGTTTTTAAAGAGCCAAATGTTTTTCTTGTTTTGCGTCTGTTCCCCACACAAATAGACTGTCACATTGAAAGCAACAAAACAAATTTTATTAAGTAAAGACTTTGTGGTCTTGACAAAAAAAATAATGGTATCAGCAATAATGAGTTCAGAAAATGTCGGATATTGGAAAAAGTCCAATATCATGCATCCCTAATACATTAATATAAACATATATATACATGCTTACATATGTGTGCACATATTCAGCGCTGTTTTTCCACTCTGTAATTGACAGTTTTCTTCATGTGGCAGTCCAATATAGGACCTACCAAATTAGCTGTATTTGAAGAAACTGGATCTTGAACTAGAGGGTTTCAGGAGTTCTACCCAAGGAACTTTTGGACAATCAGACTCTTGATTTACCTGAATAGGGATGGGAATCGAAAACCAATTCCAATTGAGAATTGTTAGCTACTCCCTCAAGAATCGATATCATTAGTCTTTTTGGTTATGAGATCTCTAATCAGTTTCTTTGACTTTGTTCTGGACATTTTGCAATCAAAAGATCTCATGCTCTCATTAGAGGCAGCCAGCACAAATGACAACAAATGAATAAAAAATTATGGCAGACGGGGCAGAATTGGTCAAAATTGTGTCTTAATTTTTGACAAAATGACACTACCACTCAAGAGGGTCATGTGTTTTACACTGCTGCCACTGAAAACCTTTGTAGGGATGGATAACAGAATCGTTAATGGAATTGGTGTCAATAAAACCTAATCAGTGCCCACCCCTACACCTGACAGAGGTAAATAAATCTTCAGTGGCAGTTTGACAAAGATTGTCTGACCTCTGAAGTTGTCGTAATAAACTTTTTTTGTTTGGTTTCATGAACCTTGTGGTTTGTAAGTGAGGGTTAAATCTGTAGTAAGAGGCCTTTTTGAAAAGTGTTTCATCACTGAGGAGCCATGAGTCTGCATCTAAGACTGTCTCTAGTTTTCAGGACTTTTTTTCTGTCTTAGTGCAGCGTATCGCAGTAATTTTCAGTGTCTCCGATTTTGTGCTGTTGGCAGTGATTTTTAGAGGACAGACACAAGTCTTTCAGGCATTGTTCTTGTTTTTTGCTATTTTAGATTTCATAAAAATGCTAAATTATTCAGCCAGGGCCACATGTACTGAGAAATTTGTCTTTATTTAGTTATTAATGTCCTACTACCGTGGTGATTGCCTCTTGTTCTGATGATGGAAAAAAATCTTAATACATCTCAATTTAGTTCTGAAAAGGGTCTTTAAAAAGTCTTAAATTGGTTTTTAAAGTGAGAATGAAACCTTCATTTACTCGTTCTCATCTGAATTTTTTTTGTGATTTTTGATGTACACCTTTTCCAAAGCCCTTGAGGCCTCTTGGTGCAAAAGGCCTTGCAGTTGTTCACATTTGCCTTAACAGTAATACCATCTATAAAAGCAAGGTACACTTCTGTCTTAGGTCTGTATGGCCTCATTCTTAAAGTTTGTTCTGCGTATATTTTAGACCACCATAGTGTTATATTTAGGCAGTTTAGAGATTTAAAGTAGAATTTCTGACTTCTTTAATAAGTGGACCTTGAGTGCACACTGAGGGCCCATTTACATGACAATGAAAACGGAGAGTTTTGGTTGCAGTTGCGCCTCTGTTTACAAGAGAGCAGTGCCCGGAGTGCCTGAATCTGCTTTTGGAAACCAGGGTCCAGAGTGAAAAGTTTTGAAAATGTTTTGGTATCCGTCTCTGGATGGTGTCCGTAAACAGGAATCAGCGTTTTCATATAAAGGTAGCATGTGCACCTATGAACAACAACAACAACAACTATGGCCATAACTACAGAGCAACATGAGTGCTACTTAATGTGCTCTGTTTCTTATCCACACAAAAATATCTAGATCGATTTGCTGTCCAGACAAAAAAACTCCTGTGTCTTCATGCATCCACGTGCCATTCTTGTTTTTTAAAGGTTTGTCTTCACTGGAAAGCGTACACGTGTTGTAACGCCACTGTTTCATTTCAAACCTACATCACCAACTACTGGACTGGCATGCACACTACCATGTTTACAGTCTTGCTCGCGGATCCATTTGAACGCCCATTGTTTTCACATCGTCTCCCTGTGAACGCAGTGCTTTTAGAAAACGCAAAGGAAAAACCTTATTATTTCTGGTGACAACGTTGTCGTGTAAATGGGGGCCTCAGTTGTTTGCATCGAAGATTGAACAAAATAAAGTAGAAGTTCTCTGTGAGCACAAAATTCCACTAAGACCTTCCTGACATCTGTGGGCTAATGTAAACAAATCCTGTTCCTGGATCCACAACCTTATTTGGAGCTCCACCAAAATCGAATCACTTCTTCATCGTGCCATTTGCACCATTTACTGAAATTTTCAACAAAATCTGATATGAAGTTTTTAAGTTATTTTACTCACAGAAAAACAAACCAACAAAAGGACAAACACTGGAAAAAATTGTATTTGCTCAGCTGAGGTAAATGAGCAGCTTTGTCTTTTTTAAAGTGTTTGTGTTTTTTAAGCATTTTACCAGATGTATTTCACAGCTTTGTAACCTTCGGAGGGTAAATATGACGCCTTCCTTGAGATAAAGATTATGTTTATTTTTTATAAACAAAGAATCTGGTGGCACAGCAACGCAGCAGGTAGTGCGCATGCCTCACAGCAAGAAGGTTGCTGTTTCAGATCTTGTGTTGATCAGGGCCTTTCCATGTGGAGCTTGTGTGTTCTCCCTGTGCATGCGTGGGTTCTCTCTGGGCACTCCGTCTTCCTCCCACAGAAGAAAATCATGCTCATTAGGTTAATTGGTGACTCTAAATTGCCCTTAGGTATGAGTGTGAGGGTGAATAAATGTCTCTCTTTTACACCTTTTCCACTGAGCTGGAGCTGGTGCTGGTTCAGACCTGATGGCTGACCGAGCACCAGTTCTTTGTTTTTCCACCCCCTGAGCAGTGGCCCCAGGCCCTCAAAACTGGTGCCAGAGTGAGCACCAGCTCTGTGCTGGGCCAGTTTGGTGCCAGAGCAAAAACCGATTACCTCAGGGGTTAGAGCTATTGCAGCCAAAAATGATTACTCTCTTTGTCTTACAGTTTACAGCAACTTAATCTGATGTTACGTGAGTTAAAGCTTGGTAACGGTTATCGTTAGCAGTTAAGTTTTCATCAGCAGAGCTAACAACAGCTAAAACCTTGCATTTAAGATTAAAAATCAAATTGTCTGTGATAATTACGTCTCCTGGCATGTAGTTGCACAGCACCTGTGTAGCAGCGACAAGCTCCTCCATTTTCATTGTTTGGTGCTCTGGCGTGAGCGCTGCTGGGTAAGTTCATACATATACAGTGACATACTGACGTTATACGGTGACGTGATTGCGTAGCTCCAACTTGGCTCCTTGCCACTGGAAAAGCAACAGGGTCTGAAGAGGTGCTCGGGCTAGCACCAGCCCAGCACGGGCTCTGAACCAGCACCGGCTCTAGCTCGGTGGAAAAGGGGTATTTCTGACCCTGCGATTGGCTGGTGACTGGTTCAGTGTGTACCCCACCTCTCACCCAATGTCAGCTGAGATAGGCTCCAGCCCCTGCCACCCAGAAAAGGGATAAGTGGTGAATATGATGGCTAGATCTGGTATAATCTACTTATCCATTATTAAAAAGGGCATTATTTTACTTTCCAAATGACTGACAGGAGACATGGAGCGACTACAGTCCACATAAAGAACATGAACTTCATTTTTTAACTTAAAATGTGTTCACTGTAGCATCATGTTTAACATCAAGTGTACATTATTGCCTTCATTATATGTTTGTTTTTAACCGTAGCACTGCTAGAAATGCTTCTGTATGTGTGTTTGATTTGATTTTCTACAATTTTAGGTTGATGAGTGACACCGCCACAGCCGTCAACATAATGACCTGACTCTATAATTTCCTGGCCAAGGTGGGTGTCTATTTTTTCTATCAATTTTCTTGTAATAGTATAAATGAATTATTATAAGCAGCATGGTGGCACAGAAGATAGTGCACATGCCTCACAGCAAGATGGTTGCTGGTTTGATCCTGTCCATGGTTTACCCCACCTCTTGGCCAAAGTCAGCTGGGATAGGCTCCGGCCCTGCAACCCCGAAAGAGATTTACCCTCAGGAAAGAGTTATTGTCAGTTCTGAGCTTGAGGTTCAGTAGTTAAATTGATTTTTGAGTATAATTCTTTTATAATTAAACTACAGAAATGAGAACTTAGCTGCTGTTCTACAGACCTAACGTAAGATAACATTGTTAAGATAATAAGAGGGCTGATAGTCTCTCTGCTGCTGACTTGAACTGTAAAACTGAATCAGAATATTTAAAAACTGTTTTAATAAAGACAAGTGAAGACAACCCAGAGTCTGGTCTGGTTATTTTATTTGTATGTTTTGAACTAATGTTGAATTTAGATAATTTACCCCAAATAAAACTCTTGTTAAACTTCAGTTAAAGTGAAGACAGACTCAAATTGTGACACCATTATTTGGTGAACATAGATCCATTTAATAACCCTAATCATTCAATATCATCATATCATTTGTTTTTTTCCAATCACACATTTAGGACCCCCTGAGAACAGTTCTGTGACCCACTATCAGGTCCTGACCCACCAGTCACGGTTTGAAACACATCATATCAGGGTTGTTTTGACCAATATGCAACATACAGTACAGGATACAGTGTCAATTACAACACAGTCACAGCAATATCACCTAAAATGACTCAAAACTTTCAACTGACTAAGAAATACTTTATATAAAAATATAAAACCAAAATCACCCTGAGCAGTGAGGACATAACATCTCAATCTGAAAATGGTCCAACACATGCTGACACTGATTTCTCTTTACACCCGTAAAGAACTCCTAAAAAACATGTCCACATATAACAGAGATAATTCCTTTATAATGAGCTGTAGAGGCCTCCATACTGTCCCTAGTAGTTATTAGAAGTAATGCATGTATTTACACGTATGGGCGCCTGTGGGAAATGGTGCAATATCATAAAGAAAATGGTACAAAGTACAAAGCTTGAAGCTGTACTGGTCAAATGTTTTAAGTTGTACATTTCATGTTTTAATGGTGCATGACCATAGTTCAAAAATTGTGGATATATTTAGGGTTTCAGTGGTCCAAAAAGTGAATACAGGGATCATTTTCTGTTTGACAGAGCATTGGAGACATTTACAAGGTATGGCTTTTGAATAATGAGACTGCTCTTATGAGAATAAAACTATGTTGTTCACAGTCACACTGAGTGTTATACATTAAAGGTTGTGTATTCATGTTTTTGCTTAGGAGTCAGGAAATAGAGAGAATCACAGAATCAGAATGCCCTTTATTGTCATTATACAGAATGTACGAGATTAGAGAGCTTCTCCTTTTTCAATGCATCAGATAAGTAAAAAGAAAAGGAGAAAAAATAAGTAAATAGTTATAAGTATAAAATGGTTGTAGGAAGTAAATGTGCAAGACATATACAGTTGTGTTCGAAATAATAGCAGTCTCGCATCACTAGCAAGATAAATGACTGTTTTTGTTAGAATTTCAACTTCTACACTGCAAGTAAGTTTCTAGAAGGTTTAGTAAAGGTATAGAAAACCAACAGGCATGACATGCATGCTGCTGATTCCGTGAAACTGAATCATTAACCTAAAGGGGCATGTTCAAAAAAATAGCAGCGCTGAGTTCAATTAGTGAGGTAATTGATTGTTTGAAAAAAATAGGTGTTAAACAGGTGGCCCTTATTTAAGGATCAAGGCAACTGACGCTGCATATGCTGGCTGTGCATTTGTCCTTGAAAAACAGAGTAAAATGAGTCGTTCAATACATTGTTCAGAAGAAGAGCGTTCTTTGATTAAGAAGTTAATAAAAGAGGGGAAAACCTACAAAGAAGTTCAGAAAATGATAGGCTGTTCAGCAAAATGATATAAAATGCTTTAAAGTGGCAGCCAAAACCATAAAGGTGGGGAAGACAAAGAAAAACGACTATTCGAATGGATCGGAGAATAACCAAAATGGCAAAGGCTCAGCCAATGATCAGCTCCAGGAGGATCAGAGAAGATCTAAGGTTGCCTGTGAGTACTGTAACAATCAGACCACGTCTATGTGAAGCCAAGCTACCAACAAGAAGCCCCCGCAAAGTCCCACTGTTAAAAAAAAAAGACGTGCTGAAACAGCTACAATTTGCCAAGAACACATTGACTGGCCTAAAAAGAATTGGCACAATATTTTGTGGACTGATGAGAGTAAGATTGTTCTTTTTGGGTCTAAGGGCCACAGACAGTTTGTCAGACGACCTGAAAACACTGAATTCAAGTCACAGTACACAGTGAAGACAGTGAAGCATGGTGGTGCAAGCATCATGATATGGGGATGTTTCTTGTACTATGGTGTTGGTCCTATTTATGGCATACCAGGGATCATGGATCAGTTTGAGTACATCGGAATACTGGAAGAAGTCATGTTGCCGTTTGCTGAAGAGGAAATGCCCTTGAAATGGGTGTTTCAACAAGACAATGACCCCAAACACAACAGCAAGCGAGCAAAATCATGGTTCCACACAAACAAAATTCAAGTAATGGAGTGGCCAGCACAATCCCCGGACCTTAATCCCATAGAAAACTTGTGGGCTGACATAAAAAATGCTGTTCATGAGGCAAAACCAAGAAATGCAGAGCGATTGTGGACGTAGTACAATTTTCCTGGGCTTCAATACCTGTTGACCGGTGCCAGAAGTTGGTCGGCTCCATGCACCACAGATGTGAAGCAGTTATCAGAAACCGTGGTTATGCAACTACATATTAGTTTATGATTCTCAGGAAAGTTGAATCATCAAGCAATTCTTAGTTTATACACTACATTTTTGAGTTTGTAAATAAAGATGTCAACACTGCTATTTCTTTGAACATTACATTTCTTGACTTTCTGTAAAATATTATCAAATTCAATCACTTTTTCCAATTTTCTTGCTTTGAAATAGAATGTGCAGTGTCCCCAATGCATTTGTGTGCATTAAAATAAAATTTATTTGAAGAATTTTGAGGTTTACTCACCTTTTTAAACACACTGCTATTATTATGAACATAAATGTACAAGAAAAAATAAAATCCTACCAGAGCGCAATTGAAACTCTATGTACAATATGAGATAGAAGGATAAGTATATAAATAGAAGTATTTCTATTTATATGTGGAAATGTATTGCACAGGACAGCTGAATATATACTGAATACTTATAGTGCAAATGGTGATTATATGTCACATATGATTGTATTGCACGGGATGAATAAATATTGAGGTAGTATTTAGAACATAGCAGCAGTAACAGTGATGGGTGTACTGCACATTTTACATTATACTGACAGCTGGGGTCGTTGCATGTGTGAGTTTAAGGAGGTGATGCTCTCAGGAAGAAACTTTTTTAGTCTGTTTGTCCTTGCTTTGATGGACCTGTAGACCTGTAGAGGGCAACAGGTCAAACAGCTGGGCACCGGGATGTGAGCTGTCCTTGATGATGTTGTGAGCTCTGCTGAGGCGCCGGGTGGAGTAGATGTCCAGCAGGGAGGGGAGAGGGCAGCCAACAATCCTCTGTGCTGCCTTGACTGTCCTCTGAAGCCTTCCTCTGTCCGCCTCAGTGCAGCTCCCATACCAGGTGGAGACACAGTACGTCAGCAAATTGACTATCAAACAGTACTCATCTTCCTCCCTCAAGCATGTACACAGAATCTGGACATTTTGGAAGCACTGTAGGATGTGGCTGGAATCAGTTTCGGAAAAAATGTCGACAAAAGCTATCTGATTATTGCCCATCACTATAGTAGGGGACTAAGAGATCCCAAAGGTGTTTAGACACGGTGCTTTATAACCCAGGAGAAGGATTTTAAAATCCATCCTCTGACTCCCAGGAAGCCAGTGTAGTGGTCTAAGAACTGCCGTGATGAGATCTACTTTCTTGGTGTTGTTGAGGACTTGAGCAGTAGTGTTCTGGATGAGCTGCAGCTGTCTGATGGATATTTTTGTCAGACTTTAAAAAACACTGTTACAATAACCTGACCTGCTCAAAATAAATCATGTTCAAGTTTCTTCTTTTTCTTCTTCAGACAGAAATTCTTTGATTTTTGCTCCATTTTTAAGGCGGTAATGGTAATTTTGTAACCATTTTAATGTGGCTGTTAAAGTTAAGGTCTGAGTCCACAATCACAAGAAGATTTCTGAATTGATTTGCAGGTTTTAGTGTCACTGAGTCAAGGTAAGCACTGTAAAAAGAAACTTGTATTATAATTTGGTTTGTTGATTGTTTTTTAAAAGGGATATGCCAACTTTTTTTGTGTGGGTGGGTGTTTTGCCCCACTCCCGAGTCCATGACAAGCGGATAGACACTATTCCTTTGACTGTGCGTGCATGAAGAGTTTATCTGATGACTGTAGGCAGAGGCAGGCTAACGCTACCCGTTGACTCCCAGTGTTTGAGCTAAGCTAATTAGCGGTGGGTGAGTTCTGTCTGTCTCTTCCTTGTTATTGCATGCACAGTCTAAAGAATGGAGTTTATCTGCTTGTCATGGACTCTGGAGTGAGGCAAGACACCAAAACAAACATTTTTTTTGGCATATCCTTTTAAAGAAACATGCCTGTAGGTTGTGCCATCCAAGGTGACAGAGAGGGGAAGGCTGAGGCAGCCAAGCCTTATGCCCCTCCATCGAGGTCGCCTATAACAGGGGTAAAAGGTAAAGCTTTTTATAGTCCAGTGTCATGGAGCTTCCCACAGAGAGTGAGCAAAGAAATGGGCCAATCTGAATTCAAGCAGTACTTATGATTGACTATACAATTAGCTCAGAGCATTACTTATTGCATCAGATGTGTACAGTTTTCCTGTTGCCTGTCTGAAAAAGTGCTGTTTCTGAAAGCCCTGCTTATGAGCTCTGTAAGCATAGTTCTAATCAAAATTCCAGCAAACACCTGGCGGGTACGTCGTATGGAATTAATTACAAATTTCCTCCAGAGATTGGTGCGAGCAAGAGAAAGTTTTTACAGTTGAAGAAGCATCATGAGAGAAAAGATTCGGTAAGACTCAATGTGACTTAAACTTTACGTTAACGGCAAATTGTTCAAGGATGAGGAAATCACACCGTGGCCTTTCAGCACCGGCTTGACCACAAAGACAAAAATGAGCCAACTTGAATCTAATAATTAAAAGATGATCAAATGGAGTAAAAATAAGGAATATGTTTCTTGCTCTCCTTTTGACATTTTATTGGACCTGTTCCTTATGTGGCCTCCGCATGCCCTTTGTGTTTAAGTGGTTTTAACTACTGATAACTTAACTTCATGTGGTGTGTTTCGGTGTCGTCTTTGTTTGTTCTTGTTTTTTGTTTGGACATTTTAGGATAGGCCTGAATGGTTATCCACGTGTAATGGTTTGTGAATTTGATTTATGTTAATTATTTCCTTTTGATTATGAGAGACAGACCACCAAAAGAGTGCTCCTGTCATGATCACAAACCCTCAGACATTTTTCCTTTTCTTCTCCTCATTAATGTCTTTGAAAGACATTATATGTAAACTGGTCTCCCTAAAGAGAACATGTCCCATCTTCAGCTCCTCCAGTGCTCAGCTGCACGGATGCTGACGAGGACCAGAAAGAGAGCCCATATTACACAGATTTTAATGTCTCTGCATTGGCTTCCCGTTCCTTTTAGAATAGATTTTAAGGTTCTTTTGGTCTTAGGGTCTTTCCCTTCTCATTTATCTGATTTGCTTTTACCCAGTGAGCCCAGTAGAGCTCTCAGGTCTTCAGGAAGTTCTCTGTTAACGGTCCCCAAAGTTCTAACAAAAACTTATGGTGAGGCATTTTTTTCTTACTCCGCCCCTCGTCTATGAACAGTTTACCTGAAGACCTGAGGGCTGCACGTCATGTTAATGTTTTTAAAAACAAACTCCAGACCTACCTTTTTATTCTGGCCTTTATCTGAGTTTAATGTACCCATCTTTATCTGTTTTAGTAATTCAGGTTTTATCTTATTCATTTTTAACTTCAGAATTATCTTTTAGTAGTTTATCCTCTTGTTTACCGTTTTTCCCCAAGTGTTTTATTTCCCTGTTTAAACATATTGCCATTACCTTTTAGTGTTTTTGTTCTTATTACAGCACCCTTTTATTATTTGTTTATTTTTTACTTCATTTAAATTTATTATTTTATTTTATTTTTATTTATTTATTTTATGATATTTTTAATTTTACACTTTAACCTAACCTCCAGCGTTTACTCATTTAAACTTTTAAGATGGAGTTTCCTCAGTGCGCACTGAGTACGTCTTTTATTTATTCATGATGCATTTTGTTGAAACTGTGTGTGGATTGCAGGGTGGGTGGGTTAGGGGGTTGGGTGGAGTGGGTTTGGGTCATACTTCTTTTTATCTTCTTTTAATTTATCCCTCTGTAAATCACTTTGTGTGATGTTTTCTTGTATAAAGTGCTATGTAAATAAAGTTTGATCGATTGACTGAAATTAGGTTGTTACTGGCAGCTATGTCTGAAAAATCGAGCTTTTACTTTTGAAGTATTGATGTTCATGAGGTCTTAGAGAAATCAGACAGTTTATTGATGCCATAGGGGAACAGTCTGTTTAACCATGTAGTAACATTAATAAACATTTGGTGCTCTGACAAAGATGCTCACAGGCAATAGTGCCCTCGCGTGGCTCTTAGGTAATGAACGCTCACAAAAAAAGGCAAGTATTCACCTAAATTTTGGCTCCTTCCCTCACTCACATTTTTTTCTCACATCTTAGCTGCTCCCACTGAGGATTGAAAGAGAGAAGCGAGGAAAAGACACGAGGACAGAGGAGGCAAAAAAAAAAAACTGAATGAGAAATCCTGCACTTCATCAGTCTGAGCAGAGCCAGGTGTTGAAGATGAGCTCTTCAGCTGTCAACACGCTACAACACAAACAGTCTCTGAATTAAAAAAAAAAGAACAAACATACCACAATAATGTGGCCCCACTTAAAATTGTTTGTTTGTAAGTAAATCCTCCTGTATATAGTGTATTAGATCAACTCTGTCAGAAAAAGCTGAGTGATAAAGAAATGATCAGAGTGAAGGTGTAACATCTGGTACAATTCCACACCTCCAAATCAATCACCGTGCATCTGAGGTTGAAAGACTTCCTCAGAGCAAACACTGGTGTATCCTCACACTGAGCTCCCTCAGAAACCTCCTCTCTCCTCAGTCTTCACCTCCTCCTGGTACATTTTTCTGATTTGGGATATCTTTCACCATGGTGGAGAGACGATGACTTCCGGTTGAGGAGAGTGGAAGCGAGGATGGATGAAGTTATGTAGGACCACTAGATGGAGCCAAACCTCTAAAGCAGGATCAACAAAAGCCTCAAACGTCAGGCTCAGGTCTTTGGATGTCTGCAGTGAAATGCTGCAGATGTTTTATCAGTCAGTGGTCTCCAGTGTTCTGGTCTATGCTGCCGTCTGCTGGGGGGAGGCTGGGCAGGCTGGTGAAGGAGGCTGGCTCTGTGCTTGGAAGGAGTTTGGACTCGCTGTGGCCTGTGGTGCAGGTCATCATTGGAATGGTATCCACTCCCTCCACAACATCCTAGAAGGACAGAGAAGCAGCAGCAGTGGGAGACTCATCTCACTGCTGCAGGACTGAGAGGTTCAGGAGGTCCTTTGTTCCCACGGACATTAGACTGAAGGACACACTGAACAAAGACAGTAGATCATGAAAGTGTCTCATCATCTCTAAACATGTTTATGACCATGTTTGGTAATAAACCAAACATACTGTTGATACTGGATACCTGAATTTCCCCCAAGAACACTAATGAAGTATTCTACTTGTCTTTCTGTCTGTCTGTCTGTCTGCCTTTCTTTATGTCTGTCTTACTGTCTGTCTGTCTGTCTATTTTCAAGCCAACACAAAGGCCTTTGCTTTGCTGCGTTGAATGGCATAACAGTATTTATATCTAATTGTTTGGATTGAGGGTGGCACGGTGGTGCAGCAGGTAGTGCACATGCCTCACAGCAAGAAGGTCATCTGTTCGATTCCTGGGTCGGGCAGGAATCGTAAAGTTTGTATGTTCTTCCCATGCATGTGTGGGTTCTCTCCGGGCACTCCGGCATCCTCCCACAGACAAAAAACATGCTTATTAGGTTGACTGGTGACTCTAACTTGCCCTTAGGTATGAGTGTGAGAGTGAATGGTTGTTTGTCTCTCTATGTGGCCCTGTGATCGACTGGCAACCGCTGGCAACCGCTGGCAACCAGTTCCCACGACCCCAGAAGGGATCAGCGGTATTGAAAATGAATGAATGAATGAATGTTTGGATTGATTTCTCATCACGGATGAACCACTATGCAAGATGTTACTGGTTTTGACTCCTTTTTGTCTTTACTGTGTCATTAAGAATGACAAAGAGGTGGCTTCACACGAAGACCGAGGGGGTGAAAAGCATTATGTTCTGTATTTTTAGTTAAATGGCCAAACTCTGCCAGCAGGTGGAGACAAATTCATATTTATTAACACAGTGTGTAGTAAAGCTTGTGTTTAACATGGAAGAAAAATAATCACTAAGTCATGAACTACTTCAATTTTTTGTCTTATCAGTCATGACGAACAAAGCGGTCTTTTTCTTTGTGGATTCTGTGGTGTAACAGGTTTGTCATGAAGAGTCCAATCAGTCGCATGTGTAACCCAACCCTGAAGTGTTTGATGATTCAGGCTCTGCAGCATTCCCCTCTGTGTCACTGCAAGTTACAGCCCGCCCTCATCGTCACCTGTCTGTTAGAAACTTAAGTCCATCCTGCAGCTTCTTTCTCTGTCAAGGGTTTGGTCTGTATTTTTGAAAAGGGTCATATGAAGGTCATGGCAACAGTCAAATGTGGGCCACAGTAACTCTGCTGTTCAGTGCTGCAGGTGGGGCCAAGAGCTCCTCGCCGTTGATCACATTTAAGATAAAAACAAAGTAATAAAAATGGTGTTGGGTGACTGTACGCTGTACTAAACACATTTTCAACACATTTCCCTTCAGATGGGAGGTCCTTCATCTCAGCACGTCTCTCCACCTGGAGCACAGTAAAACCAAAACAAAGGCAGCTCTTAGCCTCTTCTGACCTTTGTGTCTCCCTTACATGGGCAGAGCTGATCAGAGTTACTATGGCTATGGACTGGCTTTTAGTATGAACTTTTTTAAAAACTCCAGTTCCAATGAAGTTGGGACATGACGTAAAAAGTAAATGAAAACTGAATACAATTTGAAAATCATTTTTGACTTATAAAGACTAAATATTTAATGTCCAAACTGATGAAATTCATTGTTTTTTGTACATACCCACTCATTTTGAATTTTTTTTCCTCCAACACGTTCCAAAAAAGTTGGGACGGGGCAGCGAAAGTCTGGGAAAGTGAGAAATGCTCTAAAACACCTGTTTGGAACATCCCACAGGTGAGCATGTTAATTGGAAACAGGTTCGTGAGCATCTCCCAAAGGCTCAGTTACTCATAATCAAGGATAAGGGCAAGATTTACAACTTTGTGAACAACTGTATAAGCAAGGGATGGGATTTAAGTCACGAAAGAACTTGCTTTTCTAAGATTGTACCTCTAAATCTTTTTTATGAGGCATTAAAATAGAACATATAGTATTAGTAGAAAACTATATTTGGAAACAATGGTAAAGGTAATATACTTGTGCTTTAAAAACTAGTGAATATTCATTCTTTTATTGTATTAAAAAAGAAGCTTAAATCGGCTGTAGTTATGCATCATGCTCATTAAATCGTGAATTTTTAATTGTGTTTGAGTTCAAATAGATTATTTTTGGTAGGATCCTTTTTTCAAGCTTTATATTTGCTATTTTTTGTTTCTTTATAAAAAATTTTCCTTAATAAGAGTACCTGACAATATGTAACAGTGCGGCCTTCAGGCAGTGAACAAAAATGTACGTGGTCCTCTTGATATTTGATTTTGCCCACTGCTGGTGTAAGCAATTGGCCCAGCAGCTTAAGAAAGTTTCTAAACATACAATTGCGATGAATTTAGGGATTTCATGGCCTATCCTGATACATTTCTACATGTAAGTGGCAAGGCTGACAACAAACATTGAATGCTTGTGACCTTAAAATCCTCAGGCAGCACTATAAAAAAACATGACCTTTTAAAGATATTATCACACAATCAATTAGAAATGGCACCAGCTTCTCTGGGCCTGAGCTCATCTGAGATGGACTGAGGCAAAGTGGAAAAGTCTGCTGCGGTCTGAGTCCACATTTCAGACTGTTTTTGGACATCATGGGCATGGTGTCCTTCAGGCTAAAGAGGAAAAGGACCATCCAGACTGTTATCAGAGCAAAGGTCAAGAACCAGCATCTGTGATGTATGGGGGTGTGTCAATGCCCATGGCATGAGTAACTTGCACATCTGTGAAGCCACTATTAATGCTGAAAGGTACATACAGGTTTTGGAGCAACATATACTGCCATTCATCTTTTTCAGGGACGTCCCTGCTTGTTTCAGCGTGACAATGCCAAGACAATGCTCGTGTTACAACAGCATGGCTTCAGAGTAAAAGAGAGCACGTACCAGACTGACCTGCTGCAGTCCAGACCTGTCTCCCAGTGAAAATGTGTGGCGCATTATGAATCACAAAATAAAACAACAGAGATTGTTGAGCAACTGAAGTCATACATGAAGCAAGAATGGGAAAGAATTACGCCTACAGAGCTCAGTTTATTGTTCCAAATTACCCTGATTCCTTAAACACATGCTGTTTTGGAGACTCAAAGAGTGGCTTTAGCACCCTGCAAATTCTATTTTCAGGTTTGTTTGGCTCAAGTCTCTACTGTGTTTCCTTCTAGCATGTGGTTTTAACTGTGAAACAGTCACAGCTTGAGGAGGTTAAAAACAACAAGCTATTTTATGTTAAGGAAACGCATAAGCTGACATTAACCCTGTGTACCTCATACAGACACCTCAGGCCCCCTCAGACATTTGCATGTGTTTCTGTGGGGTGTGAAGAAAAAAGGTAAGCATGTGATCACCCTCGGGGCGAAAACGGGATGACCAGACCCAACCAGGGGGTTTGGTTGGAGATGAACCAACAGCTGTTCAGAGTTTTTACTTCATTTTCCTCTTTCAACAAACAGATTCTGTGTTGCAAGAATTCAAATCTAAAAATCTTAATTGATGTCATTTTTATAAGGCTGTGATGGCCACAGTGTCACATTGGTAATGTCCACCCTCACATCATCTGTTGATCACCTTTGTAGTTTGACACACATATTTTGCAGTCACAAAAACACATCTGAGCATTATTTTGATTCAGTATTAGTTTATTAGTTGCTTTATGTCTTCCACTGTTTAAAAAGTAATGTGCACAATTTATTGATTGTAATATTTAACAATTTTCTGTTGTCAATTCTGTTCTCTTTTGAATCACCAGGATATTAGGGGAGGGAACCTCCTGGTTGGGGGCAATAGGTGTGGCCAAGGCTTGATAGGGTTTTTTAGCTGAAGCCAGCTCAGCAAAACCAAGTCTGCTGATGTCATGGGGGATTTGGGTTGAGTTAGGTTTGCTTTGTGTTTAGTTTAATGTGGCAGCAATTTTGTTTACCCCCTTTGTTTCCTTTGGTTTGGCCAAAGCCCTTTATACAGAAGGAGCCACTTAAATTTTCCCCAATCTCCTGGGCAGAGTCTTAGCTGGTCCATGGCAGGAAAGCGCTCAAACCTGCTCACACTAATGGTTGTGTTGAGATCCCCGCAGTGAGGGGATAAACATGTATCCCTTAACCTCCATATTTTATAGGATATATAAATGAAAATTTTACTTTGCATAGAAAATGCAAGAAAATATGTAAATTGAGCACAAAGACAAACAAACAAAAATATTGTTTTGGCTGGAACTTGACTGGTAACTGGATGGAACTGGCTGGCATTTGGCTGGGAGAGGAAATGAAAGCGTCTGCATCTGCATAGGCTCATTTTGTCCCATTTTGTTAAGTTTTGTTGAGTCAGCACTTCATCTTTAGTTTATTTAGTGTTAATTTAGTTGACCTCTTTTTTTGGCCTAACTCTTAACACTTTGGTGTGTAAATTTGACTGACTTTCCTTCGGTTAAAATAAAAACCCACCCTCTTTAAGTTGAAAATGTGTCTTGAGCCTTTACTGCTCGGTCCCCAACAAGATATCAGTTACTCTTGTTCAAGGACACAGTCACAAGTTTAGACCTTATTTTATGACATGTCGCACAAATATAAAGCTTGAAGTCTGTCTTATGAGTAAATAATCTAACAAGAATGAATGAAACATTTCTTCAAGCATATTTGTGAGGGTTTTAAAATGCTTCTCTATCTGCGAACCCTGGGTTCCTACTCTCTTAGTTAAATTAAATTTAAGACCTCCATATAAAAATTACACTGCAGAACAAACAACACTTTACACTAGTGTGGTTTAGTTTTTCCTTTATATGTCAAAATGTTGATTTGTTGAAGTAAGGACTGTTATTTTATAGTTTTTCATGATTGCTATAACGCATTTCTTGAGATAATCCCTCTTTTTCACTAATCAGTAAAAACAAATCTCAGGTTGCAAATTATGTTTACCAAACCTCCAACTCTTGAAGCAAAATCAAACATCAATGTTGAGCACTACTGAGCAGGAGGTGCTCTACAACTCAAAATAGAAAACACAATGGTCAGGGATCACACCAAAAATGTTTATAAGTGCAACAGTAGTAAGAGTACATAAGAAAATAATCTTTAGTAAAATTCATCACAATACAATATGTACTGAAATACTAACAGACTGGAGGCTCACTGAGATCTGCACTGATGAAGAAGACATGATTTCTTTGATTTAACTCCACTGAAAGAAAGATTCTGTCAGTGGAGTCTCTTTTATGTGGCATTAAAATATAAAATATAACGCAGTATTATTAAAAAATATATTTGGAAACAAATGTAAAGGTTATGTATTTGTGCTTTTAAAAATGGTGAACATTCATTCTTTTATTGTATTGAAAAGAAGCTCAAATTGGCTTTAGTTATGTGTCATGCTCATTAAATCGTGACTTTTTAATTGTGTTTGAGTTGAAATAGATTAATGTTGGTATAGTCCGTTTTGAAGCTTTAGTTTTGCTATTCTTTGGGTCTTTATATATTTTTTCGTAAATAAGAGTACCTTACAATATGTGACAGTGCAGCCCTCAGGCACTGAAATAAAAATGTGTGTGGTCCTTTTGGTATTAAAAGTTGCCCACCCCTGCGTTAGGGGTTACGGGGGCTGGCGGCTGTCCCTGCTGACATTGGGCAGGAAGCAGGGGACCCCTTTGACTGGTGGCTAACTGATAGCGGGCCTACAGACAACCATTCACGCTCACACACATAACTAAAGGCAATCTGGAGTCACCAATCAAGCTAATGAGCATGTTTTTGATCTCTGGGAGGAAGCTTGAGTACCCAGAGAGATCCCACAAATGTGCAGGGAGAACATTCAAACTCCCTGACCAGCTGTGCCACTGTGCCACTGTGCCACCTAGATTCACAACCACAGCTTCAGTAATTCACATGCAGCGTTGGAGATTTTTCATTCAGCCTCAGCATCTTGTCTCTGCTTGATAAGGCTGAAGGACTTCATTTACATCACAGCCAAAGTTCACCCTGACCAGACATCAGGGGGAAAAGACAGGACGAGATAAGTCAGAACTTTATTTATCCCTTGGGAGGACTTCTTCAGGGACACTGAGATTCCAGCAGCATTGCTAAATCTTAAATAATGAATAAATAAAAATTTAAATTAATAAATAAAAATAAAAATATGGCTACTGGCTGACTACTGCTACTACAACTCCTCCTTCCCATCCTCTGTCTTCCTGTTACTCCTCCTTCCCCCCGAGTGAGAAAACTCTTGTTTTTAAAACATGTTGCAGGCATCAATGAGAAAACAGTGAATATTCACAAATAAATCAATAAAGTGTATTTGTTTGGACATTGCGTTTCTTCTCTTTGAATATAGATTGGAAAAGATGAAAATCATTGAATTCTGTTTGTATTGGTTTTACACAGTGTCCTGACTTCATTGGAACTGGGGTTTGCATCTGTATCCCTCAGAATAAATTTTATCCTCTACTCTGGAGAAGAAATGATCTAAAGGTTGAACTGACATGATTAGCACACACCCTTAAAAGGTCACAAGGGCATGTGTTGATGTCCTCATCGATTTCTTCAGGACTAATGAGTAACCAAACACAAGTTTCTGAGAAGCAGCCTGTGGGTGTTGAGAGCTGACTGCAGCCTGTCTGTCTGTCTGACACTAAATGGATCGACATGATAAGACATTTTTCTGCTGGTGTGTGTGTGTGCTGACTGTTTTCTGTATTTGAACCCAAGAAGCTCCGCCCACGTTGGCAGCGGCCCTCATGACAGGCCGAGATGTGTCTGTGCAAGAAGGAAATGTGTGAAACCAGAAAGCACTGAGACTCTGGTAACTTCAGAACATGCCCGCCACTGAAGTGACTTCATTAAATCTAACAGGTAATCCTGGCTGTTCCTGCCCTGCTCCCTCTGTTTTTAATGTGGATTTGCTCCCTGTGTTTGCTAATGTCAATGACTGTAATTGTAAAGAGGGACCACACCTACACTCACAGAGCCGTAACAAAAGACTGGGAGTTAAACACACACACAGAGGATGAGGGGAGGTAAAGGTGCAGGGCGTGGTCTCCAGCTCTGTCAGAGATAAACAGCAGACAGACGGGCCGCGTCCTGGGGCAAACCTCAGACTTTTTCAGGATTAGGCGGGGGGAGGAATGCAAAGGAATTCACTGCTTCAGTTTAGATCTCAAGACCTCTCCATCACAGCTTGGGAATCTTTTTTCGTTATCGTTTCCATGGGAGATGTTCATGTTTTCATCTTTGACCACAGAAAATCTGTGTGAAATCACCTTATTTGGTAGTAAATAGTTAAGACATTTACAGCTTCATGGCACTGAGAAAATAAACAAACCAAAATGCTCTGTTAGGAAATCAGTGTCGCTACAGGACAAATAACCCAAAGATACTGTTGACTGAACTCTGACCCTCTTTGGCACAGTCCCTTCTAGACAGAGCATCTCTTTTAGGATTAAAAATATTTTATTATATCCCGGGGAGAGACGCGGTCCTCAGAGTTGCTTTATCACCCAGTACTGTAGTTTGGGTCATAGGAACAGAGACAGAATGAGGAAATTAAAATAAGATATATTACATAAATGTAAGGCATAAGACAAAAGTGCAGACGACTGGAAAAAATCTAAATATGCACAGAAGGAGAAGAGGGCATTTCTCTGTGGAAAGAATATTTTTGCTCCACTTGCAACATGTTTTGGCAAGAATTTGTTATACGAAGTGTTTTACGTTTTGTATTTTGCACCGCAGCAGTAGCCTCCGCCTACGACATGATCTGATTGGCCCATAATGAATATGATTGGCGGAACGATCATTCAATCGCCTACAAGATATGCCTTTGAATGGTTCAGCCCTCCCCAAACACTTTGGATGGGCTGTTGCCCAGATGGACTACTCAGTAAAATATACTGAACAGTCCATCTGGTGTGTTATGACTGGTGGACCTGCTTTGGCTTCATGTCTAGAGCTTTAAATTCCTTTATATGCAGAGGCTATAATGGTTTCAAGGCAGCCTAAGACAAAGTTGAGACAGTGGTTTATTTATAAAATATCACTGACTGCAAGTACAGTACATCTCAGCTGCTTTGGTGGACCTGGAGTTTCTGATAAATCTAAAGATGGCAAGACTGATTTTGATATATTTACAGACTTTTCATCCCATGAACCCCAAATTTGAGGTTGGAATCAAGAACTGATAACAAGATATCTGAGGTCTTTCACACCTTTTTTTCCAGACACAAGAACATCAGTTTAGAGAAGAACATACTGTAGTTGCAGACACCTGAGGTTGGAGACAGCTACAATGAAGCCACGCTGTCATTCTTTCTATTGCCTCTGTGAGTTTGAAGCAACCTCTGACTTGGTCAAACCACGTACATATACAACTGTGTCATCAGCATGTACATCTGGATGGTAACTTCAGGACACACTGTAGGTGAATCCTGAATAACTTCTTTTGCATAACCGTACTTGTAACTCCCAAAAAACTCCCAAAAAAGAAAAAAGACAAGCCCCAACCCATCCCGCTTCACAACTCCTGCAGTTGGGAGCATTAAACTCATGTTAGTTTGTTCTTGTTTTTACAGAAAAAACTCTACAGAAATGTCACACCATCACTTGTGATAACCACAGGAACTTCGGAGTCAGGCAGTCGCAGATGGGGTCCTTGTTTCTGATAGCCTTATGAAGTTAATGTTTGACTCACTATTGAAATGTCTGCTCACTTGATCACATCACAACGTGAAGCAAGTTATTTATGGAGTAGGTAAAAGCATAAAGTAAAACATTAGAGGTGGCAAAATTGAAGTCAGTACTGACTGTGGTGTACTTCCCTATTGGCTTGAAGTGACAATTCAGTTTTTTTGAAGTGGGGTTGCTCGAGGCCTGTGGCACTAGTAAATATAATCACCAATAAAGTAACCGATCAGCTCTGCCTCTGAGAGAAGATAGTCGGGTATATTTTAGGGTAAAACTACATGAAAGATTATATTAGCTTGACAAGATGCTACAGTAAGATTCTTTACAGCATTTCACTTCCTACATGTTTGGAATTACTTTGTAATGCAACATCTCAGCTATGTATCCTTCTGCCAGCAGCAAACTGGATCAGATGATCAGGTCAGAGTTCTGCAGTGGGGTCGGTTAGCAGTCGTTAGCACACAAACAGATATTAACTGTCAAATATTTAGAGGATGGATCAGTCCTGTAATTATCCAGAGTGTGAAACACAGGCAAAACAATGGTCACAGAATCAATTTGCATTGCTTTATGTGAGCCTTTGCGAACTTTTGCTTATTGTTTTGAATATGAAAGTCAGGATTGCCCTCTCTGTAACAACAGATTATCATGTTTGCAGTCGTGATTGCACCTCTCTATAAAAACAAACTTTGAAAGGCCCAAAGTCCAAAGGGTGAAACAGACCAGTAGAAGAAAACATGTTCACTAATGCACAGGGAGCTTGGGCTCGAATAAGTGCAGCCAATGACAGCAGATAATCATGGTTTGTCACAAGTAAGCAACACAAACCATGAGATACAAAAACCGAAGCGTCGTTCCTGCCTCCCTACGTGGCTGTCTTGCTCTCAAACAACGTTTGCTGTGTCTGTCATGTTGGATAAATGACGGCATATAGCTGCAAATCAAACTACAGATTACTAAAAATGTGCAACAACAAAAAGTGCAATACTGTGATGAGCAAGACATGTTTGGTATATTCAGGTGCAAAAAATACTCATGAAAAAAATCCTACATCAAAAATAACGGTTGGTGCTATAACAACAGTTGGTGAATATTAACTGTTGGAACAAAAATAATTGTTGGTGAATAATAACTGTTGGTGATATAACAACGATTGGTGCAGTGACAGCAGTTGGTGTTAAAATAACTCTTTGTGCAGTATTAACTTAGAGAAACAATGTTGAAAAGTTAAATATGTTTTCCGTACCCTAACTGTATGACTTCTTTTTATTATAATCAAATATGGACTAAGATGAATTTGATTCTGATTTCATGAAGTTTAAAAGTTTAAATAAACTCTTAGTTTGATAGGGAACAATAATAAAAATAATAAAATGAAATGTTAATTCAAAGGATTTAAAGGATTCAAAGGAGTTTTATTTGTCATTCCATTCTGCACTTACATGAGAAAAGAACAAAACTAGTTACTGAGGTCCCAGTATTAGCCATAAAGAAATATAAAGAAATAAATAGGCAGTAAAAACACAGAGTAAGGATATTTACAACACTACCATAATCTAAGGCTAGTAAAATCTAAACAAAATCTAACAAAAATTAAAGCTGCAAGCAGCATTGGACGGGTCCTCGCTCGCAGGTCCCTCATGCCCGTTTGACCTCCATTTTGAGGGTTTCATTCCTTTTTGACCCGCTGACCTGCTCAAAGGTTGACAAATTTTTTTGTTTTCCTGCTCCTCAAGGTTGGTCCTCCCTTCGGGAGGACATTTACTTCCAGATCTTAGTTTTACATGTTTGGTATCTGTTTGTGTTTTAGAGCTATTGCAGTTGAAGTGATGTATGTCTTGCTCCTCCTCAGTCTTTATAATGGGTGTGTGTTACACATTCCATTTCCCCCCCTTCAGTGAGTCACATGACCAGCTGCTGCCAATCAGTGAGTGAATGACATCAACTTCTGCCTTCATGAAATTCAAACTGCAGCTAAGAAGCACAGACACCAAAACTCTAGAAACATTTCCTCACCACTGCCACAATTTTGACTAAATCTCTGTACAAGTTATATGTGTGAACTGGAAATTTTGTCAGGAATCCATCCATGTAATTTTCAAAGCTGTAGGACTTTTTGTTTTTTCTGTAGAGGCTTATCTTGCACAGGTTGTCCAGAGCTGTATTTTCATTCCCCATTCATTTCAATGGGGGGAGCTGGGAGGGCTTCTTTGAGGTTCACCAACTTTGAGGGCTTGTCATTCGAAAACCGTTTGAGAATCAACAAAATCCCGAATAAGTTTTGATCATCAATGCCTCCTCTGTCATCTGTCCAGGTTTCAAGCTGATACCATATACGGCGTAGGAGGAAATGATTTTTTTCTGGGGAGTTGTAATTTTATTTTGAAAGGCAAATTGCCGACTTCCTGTTTGAGATAGGTCAGGGGTGTCAGCGCGTGATTTGTGGGTCTCGATGAGACGAACGATTTGACGTTGGTTTGACCTCTCTACGACATTCCTTGTTGCCGTGGCAACCATTTTTGTGCTCCATTTTGCACCTTGGTGGCGCTAGAGAGCTGATTTTGGCATTTTTGTGTTTAATTTTTTCGTTGTCTGAAATTTTGTACACCATGGGGCGTGTGTGTCAGTTTTGGCATGGCTATGAGCCTGTTAAGGGTGTGAAATCACGGTGCGAAGTGGGGATGATCCGGTGAGCTCTTATTTTGAAATCCAAATTGCCGGCTTCCTGTTTGAGATAGGTCAGGGGTGTCAGCACGTGATTTGTGGGTCGTGATTAGACAATTGTTTGGGCGTTGGTTTGATCCTTCTACAACATTCCTACTGGCCGTGAGGGCCGTTTTAGTGTTCCTAGGTGGCGCTAGAGAGCTCATTTTGGCATTTTTGGGTTTAATTTTTGCATTTTCGCAAATTTTTCGCCGACCCTGAAGTGCCTGCCAATTTTGGTGAGTTTTTGAGCATGTTTAGGGGGTCAAATTAAGGTTTTCGCGTCCGTAGACGTAATAATAATAATAATAAGAAAGAAACGATACAAAAACAATAGGGTCCTTGCCCTTCGGGCAAGGACCTCTCTAGCTTCAGCTAGAGAGGTCCTTTCCCTGTGGGCGAGGACCCTAATAATAGGGTAAAAATTTACAGCATTAACTTAAAAGTAGAATCTTAATAAAAATAACAATAACATTTACAACACTTGCATAATCTGAGGAAGGTAGAATCTAAGTAAAAATACAACAACAATATTTACAGCATTAACCTAAACTAAAACCTTAATTAAAATAAAGATAGTATTTACAACACTGATCTAATCTAAACACAATACACACCAGAGTACAGAGCAGCAGAGACAGTGGAGTGCAAAGAGGTCTAGTTTTGATGTGATACACTTATAAAAAATTACAGTTTCATTCTAAGCATATCATTCAGCTCTTTATATACTTTCAGTTCATCACAGACCGTCTGTACAGATTTGTTGAGATTATTATCGGCTTAAATATCTGCTCTCTCTTTGTTCTGATGTCTGTTTTCTTATTGGTTGTGATGTTTCATTGAAATCCTCTGTGCTGTATTGTCCAATCAGTGAGTGATAACCAGTACAGATCCGTGTCCGTCAGTGAACTGACTTCCACAAAGTCTGGTCTGTTCTATCGTCACTCATAGGTCCATGGATAACGGTCCTTAGTCCTCTGGCGAGGGTCCTCCAAGCAATTTAAGCAACATGGCACTGTTCTCAATATGAGGGATGAGAAATTACATCCAGTACGAGCAAAGACCCAAAGACCAACACCCTTAAATAAGTGACCTGGCACACAGCCCCTGTGTGTCCACACCAAACTGACTTCTCTGAAATGCTCTCCTGGCTGTGGGGCTTGATTGCAGAGTTTGCTTAGCAGGTCCACCAGGTGCTAATGGATATTAAATAAAAAAGACATCCTGTAACACTGGGATTATTTTTACCCTGTATTTTTATGGCAGACATGTTTCCCTTATGTTTAGAACTTGATTTTTGAAATTGACTATTGGCCACATTAACTGACGAGGGCCCACATGTGGACCCTCAGACCACAGGTTGGCCATCCCTGTATTACATGGAAAATAAGATGCTAAATGATGTAATTGTTGGTTTTATGTCATGTCAATGGAAATTCTTTAAAGCAGTACATAAAGACAAAGACTTCCTCAAGCTGGATTTTCATTTTGTGATTAATTTTATTTTGAAAGGATCAGAGCAGAAACTTCCAGGTAACACTTCACCCTCATTCGTAGCTGTCAGGTGTTGTGCTTTATGACCTTCCTTATTTTTAATGATTTATAGCACAAACAGTGGCATCAAAAAGGAAACCAGATGTTCTCTCAATGCACATGACAGGAAATAACCCAGCTCTCCAGGGTTCCTGGCCTGTGTGGGAAGAGTTAAAAATAATTCTCATATTTGACCGATTCCTCATGTGCCTACAGCAGAAAAGTCAGTGTTCATCAGACCATGTCACAACAGCTTAATCAGCATTCCCAGTTTATTGACTGAGGGGTCATGTGACTTTAACTCGTCCCTTTGTTCATAAGCTTTTATGACTTAAATGTTCAAAAGTGCAAACACAGGCTTGTGTGAAATTCGGTCCATTTCATCTCTGACTCAAGCTCAGCTCTGTTTAACTTGAATACTACAATATACCTAAAAAGTTTAGATTTTTGGGGGATTTCCAATGTTTGTCTCTACATGTTTGATGAGCACATCTGATAGCACAGGACAAACTCTGATATAAGGGCAGAAAGAGAAAGAGAAAGCAGTTTAGTTTTGTTTTATAAGAAGGTGCGAAGTTACAATAAAAAGTTGGTAGATGTTTAGTTTAGTTTAGTTTAGTATGTAAATCGACACAAACCTGAATGTCATGCAGTAACTTAAGGTGTAAATATATCAGACCCTCGTTGTGGTGTTTTTGTGTAAAGGCACTATGAGTTGGGCGACTAACAGAAAGACAACGACACATTCACAACAGCCCTTTCCCCTGCTGGATCTGCATTTCCCCCTTTCACCAAAACTGGACCTCTGATATGAACTTTGGAGGCAGACTAAATGAGGGTCTGTCTGTTTCCCCATTACTCTGTCAGGGGGTGTAAATATCAAACCACGCACCAAGAAACTACCCAGAGTCATCGCATTTTAAGCATTCAGTAATTTATATTCAGCATTTTTTAGGATTAAATATTCCCTCCTGAGTCTTGTAACTCTGTCAAAAATGTAAAACAGTTGCAGATTAAACATTTTTCTTCCCCTATAATCTGTTATTTTAACATATCAAGACACTCAGATATATGCAAAATGCCTAGATGGTACTAATAACCTTTAATCGATGCATTAATGTGCATCTTTTTTATGTAAATGTCATTTTATGGAATTGAGCAACACAAAAATGCCTATACATGACTTTTTTTGCTATGGAAGACAAGAAAAATTTGGGGGTTTGTTTTGTAAGTGAAGGGTAAGAAAATCTAAACACCTTTTATAATGTTATCATATCATAATATTTTTAGGGGCTCCTATTAGTCAATTTCCCCTTCCCTTAACAGCACCCCTTAAAGCTACAATGGGTCTACACAGCAGTGTTTATTATGTTGACTAATTATTTTCATCATAGTTTTCCCCTGACGAAAACTAAACAGTAACTATTAAAAACAACATGGACAAACACTAAAATTAAATTAACTGACATTTTCTTAAACAGAAAAAAACTAGACTAAAATGTTTGGCAGAGACTTAATCCAATCCGCCTAATTTGGTCATGTAGAAAGTTGGGACAAGTTAGGAATACATCCAATCACAGCTACTTTGGTTTCGCCAGGTAGCCTAAATACAGGTGATTTTCACACAAAAGTAAAATTTGTTTCTTTTAATTTATTCAATCAAACTTTACTTGGATTCGCTAAAGGGTTACTAGATGTTTCATTTTATCCAAGTGTAAAACATGACTTTGGAAATTCAAGGAAACATAAAAAATGCCTTACACTTTACACTTCGTATTTTAGTCGACTAAATTTACAGCAGATTTCATCGACTGAAATGTTGTGAAATTTCATCAACTAAACTTAGACCAAAATTAAAACAATTTAGATGACTAACTTGTGACTAAAACTAAAAAAATTTTTAGGCAAAAGACTAAGGGCCTGATCTACAAATGGTTTTCGTGTATAAAAACACATGCTAACTTGGTAGCATGCACAAAGCTGATCTACTAACCGGGTGCAGCGAGGATTGCGTCTGTGAAATGAGCAAATTAGCATGCACAGTCCATTTAGCGTGTTTGCCTTCATGAATATGCAGAATACATGCAGATGATCAGAATGTGCAAAATACTGGGAGGAGGAGATGCAAATGTGATCATTTAGCACCCGCAATGTGATTTATCAAACCTCAATCTGATTGCGCTTGGTGTTTTTGCATCTATATTTAGCACGTTTGAAAGGCAGGTGCAAAACAGGCGCACCATTACGCACAGAGGCCTGCAGTCATTGTGGCGAGAAACAGGGGTTGCATTAACTGAGTATTTTCCATCATTGACTGAATTTTTGAACG
This sequence comes from Cetoscarus ocellatus, assembly GCA_037902135.1. Lineage (NCBI taxonomy): Eukaryota > Metazoa > Chordata > Actinopteri > Labriformes > Labridae > Cetoscarus > Cetoscarus ocellatus. The sequence goes on along the minus strand of JBAMNC010000052.1, from coordinate 618,930 downwards.
ACAGAAAAATTTGGAGGCTGTCTGTCATTATGATGGACTGGAAAAAGAGAAAAAGAGGGACGATCCAGTGTGCCATCATACTCATGCAGACACACACGTACAGTAAACCCTCTCTGTTTTGCGCTCTACATCGCGGAGGAGGTCATTTATCCTATGTAAAAAAAAAAAAAAAATCACTGTTTGTCACTCAGAGCTGACTCCATCACACTCTCAGCACACTGACAGCGAGTTTAGGAGCTGTCAGTGCGTGGAGAGTGTGACGCTATCAGTGCATAAAAAGGCAAGAGTACCCGCGCGGTCTGTATGTAACTGTAAGACTACTCTTCACATGAGAGTTTATTGATAATGAAGCTGTGCAATTATGTGAATGCTGTCATTTATATTATGTTTAACTGGAATAAAAAAAAGTCAAAATTACAGGCAGCAAAAAGGTTACTGCAAGTGTGTTCATTTGCCTCTAACTCCATGGTTTTAAACATCATTTTTCATTTAAAGCCACTCTGCTCTCCCACACTCTCCATGGTGACAGCTGGTAGCACACACAAAATCCTCCTTTAAAGTGGGCGGTCCGCACCACTTTTGCGCCTGTTATGAATTGTAGATCACCCGCAACCAGCCCAGAAATAGCACGTGCAATTTTCTTGTTTGCACACGCAATTTAGCACCCGCTATTTTGAATCTTAGCAGATCAGGTCCTAAAACTAAAACTAAATTTAAAAGATGCGGTCAAAATTAACACTGCGACACAGCACTGCACTCCCCTGCTGGCTCAGCATGCTCCCTTTTCACCTTTATTACCACTGACAGACCTGAATGAAGAGCAGGCTGACTCATCCCCTCATCCTGCCTCTGCCACAACTACAGGAGAGGTGACACATCACAGGGGCTAAATATTATGACAAAAATGCAATCACAAAAACTTTTTGTGATTGCATTGGCCTGCCTTAATGCCTGCATGCTGATCCAGTTTCCTTGTTCCCCTACAGCTCATGACAAGTCAAAAACTTTGTATTAATGCCTCATCAAATGTCACAACATACTGGCTGCTATTGCCCTTTTGAATCTAATATTTGTTTAGATGTTGTGTTTTTTCTGTTAATATTGTATCATAAACTAATTCCTTTTCAGCACTGCAACATTCAAGTATGACAGCAACAGTAACATATACTGCACTCTCTGACTATATAAATGGAGACACAGCCATGAAGATCTGTGTGGTGAAGACTGTTGGGCCTTTGAGGATGATGGTTTGGTCTAATCCAGGCACTGTCCACGTGGAGACAAGTTCAGGAGGAGCCCCAAAACTTTTTTATTGTATGGGCATTTTGTCCACACTGAGCCAATGTTTTGGGAGCCTGAAAATGAACAAACAGGTCCCAGAGTGAATAAATCTCAAAACGCTGCTTTTGCATTTCCATGTAAATACTGAATATGCACATTTTCAGAAACAATGATCTCATAGCCCCGCCTCTCCCTTAAACTGCATGCACAATACAAACAAAGGCAGAAGACATTGTCACGTTTGTGCTGCAGAAGCTGAGCTTGTTTTGGCTTTAAAATCTTCTGCTCCTCTAAAACCCCATGAGCAACAAGAGGAGACAGACAACAGTAAACGCAGGTGTCTGTAAACACTGAGCACGGGGGTGCAGTAGGTAGTGGACATGCCTCACAGCAAGAAGGTTAGATAATGGATGGATGGATGGATGGATGGATGGATGTTTTATGCCAGTGCTCCATGTCTTCTTCTCTGTTTTTGGTGTATGTAAGCAGCATCTGCTGTGTTGCAGACTCCATACTGAACTGTTTTTGTGAGAGGAAATAGGGAAGTCTGGGCTGACGTGCTTGGCCTGCTGCCCCTGCGTCCTGGCCCAGGTAACACAACAACTGTCTACATCAGTGGAGCTGAGGTGGAGCAACTGAGCAGCTTTAAGTTCCTTGGAATCAACATAACAGAGAACCTGTCATGGAACTCAAGTCTCTGCTTTGGCTAATTAAGCTCAAAAATGGCTGTATTTCTAAGGAAACTTAAGAGGGCAAAATTTCCGTGCCAAGTTCTTGTCAACTTTTATAAAGGTGCGATTGAAAGCATCCTGACTGGAAACATCACAAACTGGCATGGGATGTGCACGGCCCAGGACAGGAAGACTCTGCAAAGAGTGATAAAAAACTGCCCAAAACATCATTGGTACTCAGATACCGAGCAACAGTGATATCGGGGAGGTGAGATGACTACGCAGAACCCAAAGAATACTGGAGGGCAACACGCACCGCAGCCACAGCCTGTTCACCCTGCTGCCATCAGACTGAAGGTACAGAAGTATCCGCTGTACCACCAGACTGCAGAAAAGCTTCTTCCCTCAGGCTGTGAGATTGCTCAATGCACCATCTGCACTCCTTAATGTCTAATGGTTTTGTTTTTGTTTTGTTTTGGAGCCACAATTTTAACAAATTAACTTCCTTTGTATCCTTGTATCCTTGTATAAGTGGTAGGAGATGGATAGATGGATGGAATTTTAAAGAAAAAGTTCCTCCTGACATAAATGTTCCAGAGGTAATATTAGTTGTCAGTCATATAAACGTCGATAGAATAAAGGTACAGACTGAAAAGGTACAGTGACCACTGTTAAGAGGCTGTTTTTGATGGTATAAACATGGTGTGCTCGGAGATATTAGTTAATCAAAAGTGTACCTTGAGCAAGAACAGTTTGAAAGCCATGGGTCTAATCTGTACATAGCTGTAGGTCAATCTTCTCCAATGGATAAAATTACACAAGTGTCTGGCCACTGTAAGAGGAAGAGGGAGCCCTCATCAACAGAGTTTCAGTCTGAGTTCCTGACAGCATGACTGTCAGCCCTATCGCAGCATGACTCATGAAGCCGTAGGGACATGACACACCCGCCCACAGACACGCGCTCGGCCAAACAGGATGTTGTATATACAGGGAGAATCAAAGTATTTCATATATGAGTGACTCTACTTTAACTCATTATGATTTCGAAATGTTTACCACAAAGTCTACTAGCCCAGTTTCATCGCACTGTTGATAACTTTAGAAAGAGGAAGATTTTTTTAGTCAATCAATTTTTATTTGTATAGTGCCAATTCAAAACAAGTGTTATCTCAAGGCACTTTACAATGGAGCTGACTGAAGACAAACTCTTCATTTTATAGATACACATATATGTATATATACACATACATATAAAATATACATAAACACATATATACCTCTTGAGATCCATCCAGGCAGAGACAAAGTGACTAAAAATAAAAATTTATGATTACAACAAACTTATGGATGCCCAGACCATAAATTTGTCCTTCTCATATTTGTCTTTTCTGAATATAATTAATAATAATAATAATAATAATAATAATAATAATAATAACTTTATTTATAAAGCACCTTTAAAAACAGACGTTTACAAAGTGCTTTAACAGACAGAACAAAAGCAAAAAAGGCAGAACTTTGAGCACAATAAAATCAACAAAATCAACAATAAGGTCAACAGACACCGAAAGAGTCAGAGGAAAAGAAACAGAAGGTCATGTTAATTAAAACAACAAAAGGAAAGAAAATGGTAAACTGGTGAGAGGGAGACAGCTGACATATTTGTTTTATATATAATGATAAGGAGACAGTAAGACAATTGATAGATAATAGGTTTATAGATACACAAATTGATGACAGTTGCTAGATCATAGATGATGGATGATAGATAAATGTTTCCATTTAGTTTGGTTCCTTGAGATGGGGCATCTTGTTTTTAAGAGATTCCTCATGTCTACATGATCGTAAAGGTATTTTATTATGGAGATATAATCAATAATAACCATGGATAGAGAGGTTATTCAGATATTTTACATTAACATCTATAATGATCATAAACTGGAGAGGACTGATGTTGATTAATATAACAGCATCAAGTTGATCTGTCATTTTATTGGCTTAAACTGGTCTAAAAATATGAACTTATGTTAAATGAACAGCCTTTGTTGTCATGTTTGTTTTAACATTTATCATACATTTACAGAACACCTACAAGAAAATATGCACTAGAACGGATGTTCAGGAATTATCTGCTACCAAGATATTAGACTAGTTTATGAGGCGGGGCAAGTTTATTTGTATAGCACCCTTTAACAATAATGCAATTCATACTTCTTCACACAAACATGAGAACACAACGACAAAGGATGAAGAAAAACATTGTAAGACAGTAATAAAAACAAAGAGATTAAAGACAAAAGAGACACCATGAGCAAAAAGTAAAGCTCCAATGCAGAAAAAAATCAGTATCGTTATCTGAAAATGATGCCTTAAAGGCTTCATTTTGGTAAAAGCAATTATGAACAGATGATATTTCCATCCACCCATTATCTAAAACGCCTATCCCTTTCAGGGCTGTGGGGCTGGAGCCTGTCCAAGCTGACAATGGGTATGAGGTTCAGGAGGAACCCCAAAACTTTTTATTGTATGGGCATTTTGTCCACACCGAACCGACGTTTTGGGAGCCTGAAAATGAACAAACAGGCCCCAGAGTATATAAATGTAAATATTGAATATGCACATTTTCAGAAACAATGATCTCGTAGCCCGGCCTCTCCCTTAAACTGCATGCACAATACAAACAAAGGCAGAAAACAGTGTCACGTTTGTGCTGCAGAAGCTGCTGAGCTTGTTTTGGCTTTAATAGCAAAATCTTCTGCTCCTCTATGACCAGCATGAGCAACAAGAGGAGACAGAAAACAGCAACTGTTGGTGATCATTGAGCACGGTGGTTTGCATGTTATCCCTGTGCATATGTGGGTTCTCTCCAGGCACTCCGGCTTCAGCCCACTGACCAAAAACATGGTCATTAGGTTAACTGGTGACCCTGGGGTATGAGTGTGAGCGTGAATGGTTGTCTGTCTCTCTATGTGGCCCTGGAATCAGCTGGCAATCCGGGGTGTATCCTGCCTCTTGCCCAAGACCCTGAAAGCACTAAACGGTATAGATAATGGATGGACGGATGGATTGATGGATGGATGTTTTATGCCAGTGCTCCATGTCTTCTTATCTGGTTTTGGTGTATGTAAGCGGCATCTTGCTGTGCTGCAGACTCTGTACTGAACTGTGGTGAAATTGTGACAGGAAAGAGGGAAGTCTTGGCTGACGTGCTTGGCCTGCTTCCCCTGCGTCCTGGCCCAGGTAACACAACAACTGTCTACATCAGTGGAGCTGAGGTGGAGCAAGTGAGCAGCTTTAAGTTCCTTGGAATCAACATAACAGAGAACCTGTCATGGAATTCACATGTCTCTGCTCTGGCTAATTAAGCCCCAAAAATGGCTGTATTTCTAAGGAAACTTAAGAAAGCAAAAATGAAAGGCTTCATTTTGGTAAAGCAATTATCAAGAGCTGATATTTCCATCCATCCATAATCTATACCACCTATCCCTTTCAGGGTTATGGGGCTGAAGCCTGTCCCAGCTGACAATGGGTAAGAGGTGGGGTACACCCTGGATGGGTCACCAGCCAATCATAGGGCCACATAGAGAGACATACAACCATTCGTGCTCAAACTAATGCCTAAGGACAGTATGTACTGTGTGGCATGTGCACTACCTGCTGTGTCACCATGCCGCCCTTGCTGATATTTGCAACACAACACACAAATTGGCAACATGTGGCCGATATATTGGCAGAGCATAAAAATGTATGATGATGGCTTCCCTCATCATCAGTGACACTTCACTTTCATCAATCAAAAGTGTAATTTGTTTAATAGTAAAATGTTGTTTTCATCTGCAGCCCAAAATTTCATCAGAAGATTGAGAGAATTTGGTGAAATCTCTTTACGGAAATGGCAAGGTTGACATCCCACATTGAATGCCCATGACCTTCAACCCCTCAGGCAGCACAGCATTTAAAATCACCATGATTTTGTAGAGGGTATTAACAAGTGGACTCAGGAACACTTTGGAAACCAAGCTGAGCTCATCTGAGATGGACTGGTGCAAAGTGGAAAAGTCTGCTGTGGTCAGACGAGTCCACATTTCGGACTGTTTTTGGAAATCATGGACTTTGTGTCCTCCAGGCTAAAGAGGAAAAAGGGCCATCCAGACTGTCATCAGAGCATAGGTCAAAAGCCAGCATCCATGATGGTATGGGGTGTGTTAGTGCCCATGGCATGGGTAACTTGCACATCTGTGAAGGCACCATTAACGCTGAAAGGTACATACAGATTCTGGAATATCATTCCAGGGATATCCCTGCTTATTTCAGCGAAACAAAGCCAAGTCATATTCTGCAGGTTTTTCAACAGTGTGGCTTAGTAGTCAAAGAGACAGGTCTGGACGTCAGGAAAGCAGTCCAGACCTGTCTCCCACTGCGCTTATGAAATACGACAACAGAGACCTGCACCTTTAAGCAACTGAAGTCATAAATGAGCAAGAATGGGAGAGGTTTCCACCTACGAAGCTTTAACTATAAGTGTCCTCAGTTCCTAAATGCTTATTGAGTGTTGTTAAAAGGAAAGCTGATGTAACACAGTAGTAAACATGCCCCCATCCCAGATTTTGTGGAACGTGCTGCAGGCAACAAATACAAAATGATTGTTCATCAGTTTATCAGTTTGAACATTTCAGATCTGTCTTTGTAGTGTATTTAATTGAATATAAGCCTGAAAGGGTTTGCAAACCATCATATTCTGTTTTTATTTTTGCTGTACACAGTGTCCCAACTTCATTGGACTTTGGGTTTGTAACACAAACAGATCTTTACTGTAAAAGCAAAAGGTACATTTTAGTTTACATTTAGATGCTTATTTGTCCCCATAGGGAAACTGGGGTGTGGCAGGAATCAAAGACATTAGGCGACAAAGCAGAATGTTAACACTGATACAGTGTTGATAATAAACAAATAGAAACACATCAACATCACTAGAAACTCACACAGAGGGAAAACAAAGGAAACCTAGTAGTGATGGACAGGCATGTGGGTCTAGACCCAGTTAACATGATTGTTTCTCAAGGACTGTTTCTCAAAAGACACTCTGTGCACTTGAAATAAAAGAATTGATATTGGTTTTGGGGAATATGAGTTCAGAAATATTTGTATATCAGAAACTGGAAACACTTCAGTATCATTTATTCCCTTTTACAGCACAGTGTAGTGATTAAAGTGTCATTTAAAAAACTGCTATAAATGATCGAATCAAAGGCAGCTGTGAACAAATTATTCTTAAACCTTGAACTGAATTTCAGCAGGCCTGCAGTTTTATGGAAGTTTGTTCCAGAACATGAATCCATCCTCTAAGAGACAGGAAGGCACTGAAAAGACCTGTTGAAACATGATTGACAGTCAGACCACGACCAACTGTCAGATGTAATACTGATTATTGCATCAGGTTCACTTTAAGATATGGGTCATTTCAAAGTAGGTTAACTGTGGTCAAAGCCGCTAAACCCAGTGTAGAAAGCAGCTGAATAATCAACATTGACTGTACATTTGAATGGACAGCACTTTTTTTAATCTGAGTCAACATTTTTACTTTTTCTGCATGTAAAGAGAACTTCTTTTTCTCAGTAACTTCTCTCCTGCCTGGCTGTAACTCTCTCCTGTAGAGTGGTGCAGGTATGAGTACAAAAATGCAGAAGTGAGTTAACATTAACACTTCCCGGTTCACAGACTAAATGGGATTTAGAATATCAGTTTGAGAAAAGTGCCTGAAATATGGTTCATGGTGAGCAAACGCACATGAGATTTTTAATGATAAATGCGAAATAATAAAATGCATCTGATGTTTCCTGCTTTTAAATTTTAAAGCCTTTTTGTGTGTTGAAAATGATGCTTGCTCACAAACTGCTAACAAGGACCACAAAAATGGCCGGGGACCCAACAACAAGCATTTCTGATTGTTTTTTAATAATCAGGTATTTATTGCCACAGCAATGAGGATCAACTTGATCAGGTCACTGGATTATGAGGGAAATCTCAAACAAAGGTTACAATTAGACGTTAAACACTGGAAATGTTGTTGCTTCTAAGAAGAACTGCCATGTTGTGGTTTCATAGTATCTTTCTATTAGCTTTTCAGTCGGTGATTACGCTTAAGGTTAAAACATTGTGTAAAGCTTGTCTATATTACCACAAAGAGCAGAACATGTTAGTTTCATTTTTTTTGTTTGCTACAGAGCTCATTATCATTAACCAAAACAAAGGGAAAAATCCTATTGGCCCTTAGTATGCTTGCAGACACAAGCCTACTAACAGCTCGAACAGCTAAGGGCGATTTAGAGAAAAACATGCATGCACAGGGAGAACATGCAAACATACGAGTATCAATTACAGTGATTACAGTTAAGGCAGTTTTTTAAAAAAGCAAGACCACACCTTCTCACTTACGTGCAGAGATTTCTCTGGATTCTACTTTCAAAATACACAAAAATATTCTAATAAACACACCTTTTAATTAGTTTATTAAGTGAGAACATCTGAACATGGCAGTATTTCATGTGCTTTGTAAGAGGATTACTCAAAACGTCACAGTTAAAGTATTTCATACTGCTTGCGCAAATAGTCTAAGGGGTTCTCTTTACAATAATACCAGTTTCATCAGGTACAAATTGAAGAAATGATCTCATTTCATTTTAATATCTGCTAAAATGGCTCAAAATAAACCACACCTTGCATTCACTGACCTTATTTTGGTTGCATATTATTACATATTCTGTTCATTCATGTTTGGACAAGAGGCTTCTACAAGCCAGCGTTCAGGTAAGACTCCTATATTTCATACTTCTGATGGAAAATGGAAAACAGGAACATGATAAAGTTGTGCAGTCTGCCTGTCACCCCTTCTGCATTTACTGTAAAGGTTCATACATGAGCACTTCGAATTTGGGGCTAATGATTTGACTATGGAAAACCAAGGGGTGGCTGGCTTGACTGCAGTCTCTCTGGTCTGTCTCTCCCTGCCACAGAGCCCCCTGCAGGCCCGGAGCTCTTCTGTTGTTGTATATGTTCTGCTATGTTTGCCCTTGACGGCCACCGTACTTTTGAGATATTAGAGTCCTTTTGTGAATGTCAAATCAGATCACAGTTAAAAAGTAGGATGGATTAACTAGTTAAGTATGAGTTTGTGACATCAAGGAACTTTTATGTTTTTATAAATGTTGTCTTCCTAAATTTTTTTGCTCAGATATTTAAACATTTAAGTGTACATACTCTGTTAATTCAAAATGTATTTGCCCTTTTGTTTGCTCAACATCTCTTGTGCCTGAGAGAGCACTTCTATGATAAGATAAAAAGCCCATATCATCAGGATTCCTCCTTCTCCACATGTTCATGCTGCTAATAGCTGTTGGGCCACCCCCAAAACAGACCTACCAGTTTGACGTCCTTCCATTGTTTCTTTGTCAGTTTAGGTCCATTGGGCAGCTGAAACAAGCCCAGTGCAGAACAGATGTGTTAGATAGACATGCAGAGTTGTTGACAAAATGACACCAAACAGCACCGAACTGACCAGTTACCAGAGAGTTGACCAGTAAACCAATCACAGTGTACTTGTCTCACATGGGGAAGACAGCCCTATAGAAGCAGGGGCTTAATCAAAGTATCACAGTGAGAATACAGCTGGATCAGGGGTACACTTAATATGAAAGCTTGAAGGTTTTTGAGAAATGGTGATTATGAACATAGTCTAGCAGTCATCAAAAATGAATAGATGAACCAGGACTCTTTAATACAAGGTCAGATGAAGTCTTTTGAATGCCTCAACATGAATGTGACGATGACTAAGATTGATTTGATAAAAAACAAAACTATTGATGATGTAGCTATGTGCTGTGATTTGCAACACACAGTTCTACTGTGTGTTAGAAACTAAAAGTATGTTGATCTGGAGGAGGTTGTTTCCTAATCTGGGAGTAATCAGGTGCAAGATTGGTTGTCATTTACAGTAAACGCTGAAGATGATTCAGGCTAAAAGATGATTGTGCGTTGGTGGAAATGACTGTGATTCAGTGTGGGGGTTTATGAAGGAGGATTATTTTATAAAAGCATGAGATTGATTAACTAACTGAGTCTCATACTGTGAATTACTCCTTGGCAGCACTGCTTACTGCATCAGATGTTTTGTTGATCTGATTGGCCTAAGCCCTCCAAGATCTTTCTTGATTCTGCCATTCCCAAACATAGTCCATGAGGTGTTGCAGAGACGGTACTGAATATATCTCATGGATACATGAAACAATCCTACTAAAGTGTCAGATTGTTGTATTGTACCCAAAATGACAGATACAGTGCAAATAACTATGTTAACTCTTTATCTGTTTATGAGCTAAATTAGGAAAACATGAACATGACCATTATCCATACAGTGTTTCAGTAACTTGACTAAATAATACCACTTTCACACTAAAATCAGCGGGTCAACGCATGTTTTGTTAATGTGGGTTAACCCGCGAATGACTCCTTTACCACTGCCAGCAGACCCGGGTCTAACCGGCAGCAGACGAGCTGCGTGGCTGTTTCTTTTCCTCTGGCGCATCAAGCTGATGTCATCATGTTGATGACATCATCAGCGCAACGAAACACGACCACGCAAACAATGGAAAGGAGCATGGACGCCGTGGACACAGTTTTCTGTACTTTGTACTTTTGTCCCTCTTTAAAAATGTACAAACTCTGCGCTGATGATACAAAGGCGGATGGAATTTGTTGCTGAGATGGCAAAGAGTCACGTAAGTTACAGACAGAGGGGACGAGTGCGATGTCATGCCGTGAGCACATAACGCTGACGTCACCCATAACTTAGCGGGTTGACCCGGGTGTGATGTTCGAACCGAAGCCGACCAGAGACAAGCTGATGAAAACCCGTGTTGCTTGCAGGGTAAGTCGACCCGGGTGGAAATGCCGATTAGACCTTTTCAAACTGCGGACAGGAGCCGATTGTTGGCGGATTTACACGGGTTTTTTGGCCAGTCTAAAAGGGGTATAATAGTTGGGACGTTGTGTAAAACGTAAATTAAAACAGAGTACAGTGATCTGCAAATAATATGCAATCTTTATTCAATTGAATACACAAGGACACAATATTTAATGTTGAATGAATACTTTTCATAGATTTTTTGCAAATATTTTTTCTCATTTTGAATTTGAAACTTCAAAAATCACATTCATTGTCATTGTGTGTAAGAAATTATGGTTAGGTGTTCTGGGAAAAGGCGGCTAGGTGTTGCAGCAGGAAGTGCACATGTCTCACAGCAAGAAGGTTGCTGGTTTGATCTCATGTCAGTCAGGGCCTTTCTGTGTGGACTTTGCATTTTCTCCCTGTGCATGTTCAGGTTCTCTTTGGGCACTCTAGCTTCCTCCTACGGACCATAAACATGTTCATTATCTATGCCAGTGTTTCCACAGATCCCTAGTGGTCTGTGGTGCAATTGCAAGGGATCCTTAAAAATAAAATACATTTTTCAAAAAATCCTACGACATTTATGAAAATAGGATTATTTTACTCAAATACGACTGAGACCTTTATCTACCTAAATTACAGAGGGCAACAAGACTTTTTTCTCTCATTATGCCTATTTCACAAGTGTAATTTATTTATTTAAGTTTGTATAATACAAACTTAACACTATCTGCATCCTTTTAAAATTTGAGGCCCCCGCTGTTTCAGTGGGCATACACCATTTATTTCTTAATAATGATTTTATTGTGAATTATCTGCAGGAAGGTGCTGTGGGAAAACTCATTAACTTGCAAGGTTCAGGTTAGTGCTACAAACAAACAGAGAAGAAGAAGATGATAAGCATAGTTACACGAAGAAGAAGAAGTAGAAGAAGATCATGGACAACCCTACACCCAGAAGATCAGGTGTGGGGGGGCTCCTCAGGGTAGGTCAAAAATATGCAGAGGGTCCAGGACCCCAAAAAGGTTGCGAACCACTGAAATATACCACTTATACCTTTTGGGGTTGCAGGGGTGACATAGGTGAGAGGCAGGGTACACAGCCAGTTACTAGCCAATCACAGGCCACATAGAGAGACAGACAACCATTCAAGCTCACAATAATACCTGAAAGCAATTTGGAGTAACCAGTCAACCTAATGAGCATGTTTTTGGTCTGTGGGAGGAAACTCAAGTGGTCAAAAAGAACCCACACATGCAAAGGAAGAGCATGCAAGCTCCACACAGAAAGGCCCTGACCGACACTGGACCAAACCAGCAACCCTCTTGCTGTGAGGCAGTTGCAATACCTGCCGCATCACCTAGCACTAAAACCACACAGTGAGGATGAATGGGATTTTTGAAGTTTTAATACCTGTCAAACAACCAGAAGGTGTTACAGCAGCTAAAACTCATTTTTTCAGTAATAAACACCAAATGAGGAAGAGAATCTCACTCTTCCCCTTCTCTGTCACTCCCCCCGCTGTATTGATGTGTCTGTTCAGGTGAAACCACAGTGAGACACATTCCCAGAAAAACAATCATGACTTGACTTGCTCTCCAACCCCCCCCCCCCCCCCCCCCCCCCCCACACACACACACACACACACACACACACACACCTCCACTCACACATCTCCACACACCCACCCACAAGCACACACACACACCTACTCACACAGGACCAGTTTTGGTAAAGTTAATGCTTTAGGCAAAGACAAATATGAAGCTCCCCCTTTTTAGCTTCAGGGATGGGCAGCTTCGGTTACCAAGAGGGCAACAGTGAAACTGTCCTGACCGAGAAGGCTGAACTGTTCCAATGTGAGGAGTACATTCAGCTTATTTACAGTTATTAATATGTTAAAAAAAGAGAAATTTTATTCACCATTGGCACGTGATGTCATATTCCGACAGCAAAAAGGATGCCATCCAGCATTAATGAACATTTACGTTAAATTAATACATGAAAATGTCCTTGTGTTGAACTTAAATTTACATATTCAACAATAATTCTCTACTGCTGTGTAGAGGATAATTCTAACAAAGATTTAAATGTCAGTTTTATATATCTGTGAGTCATTTTATGAAGCTTTAACTATCATATGCAACAGAAACACATTGTAGGCTAATGATTGTGCTAGCGATTGTCAAGTAAATCTACCATTAAAAACATGGCTGTCTCTTTTTCCAATAAACACTCAGTGTGAGTTGAATATATATATAAGGCGCGTTCACACCGAACACAACTTGGGCGACCACTTTCCATGTAAAGTCAATGTACAGCCGCGATGGGGTGAGGTTAACCCTCCCATGATGCGATCTGGGCAACTTGGTTGCTTGTCGCTTAGTCGCCAAAGTTGCCTTCCTGGCGTTGGAGGGCAGGTTTAGCAATAAGTCAATTGCTTTGCTGGTACTAGTATGTTGTTCTGTTTTTGTAGGAATTCCACATTTTTTTCATAAAACCACAAAAACAAATAATCAAACAAACACTTTGGAGTGTTGATATCAAGACATTTATTCCCATTTGGTACCATTGGCCACATATACACATATCATTTGTACAGCATTTCCTCTGCGCCAAAAAGGTGTAAGCAATTTAATTAGGTACGATGTCAACTAATGATTTTCAGGCAACTTCACTGTCATAAAACACAACCTTGGCACAAAAGAACTCAATTGCAGACGAGTCAGGTCTGTGAGACAAAAAGCAGGGTTTATTTTACAGTCCAAAGTTCGGTACACGAGTAAGCAATAAAGATCCAGGCTAAAGTACAGACAGACATAAAGCTAAAGGCAAGGTAAAGGCAGAAACAAGGTCTATGATCAAAACATGGCTATAAATAAGTGCTGGAAAGAGGATCAACAATCTGAAGCAAGACAGGGGAAGACATGAGGGTTAAATACACCAGCTGATTGGGGGTGATGAGACACAGCTGGAGAAGCACAATCAGGGATCAGGAAGCAAAACCTACAGAGACAAGGAGAGACAGGTGGACTTTCAAAGTAAAACAGGAAGCACGAGACAAAACGGGCAACTAAAGCATCAGCCATGATCATGACAAGCAGTGCATAAAAACAGGGTCCTCATGAATGTCTCTTCATCTGGGGTTTAGACACAAACCCATGGCTCACTCTGATCATGTAGTTTGGTGAGTCATTCTCTACATGTGTGTTTGTAATCATTATCACAATCACACATGTTCTAACACTTTATAGAAGTAGTAATTAAATTTAAACTTCAATACCAGTCAATAATTACACTTCAATCAATCAATCAATCAATCAACCAATCTCAGTTTGTATAGCACCAGATCATAACAAATATTTTCTCAAAACACTTAACAAAAGAGTAGATCAATTGCCACTGTCTTCCTTTTATTTTATTGAATTTTATTTTATTAATTTATGTATATTTTCATTTTTATTCCACACTCAACATGAATCCACCAGGAGTACAACACTCTGCCATAACTGTCAACAGTTACAGTAGCAAAAAACAACCTCCTGTTTAGCAAGCAGGAAATCCTGAGCAGAACTAGACTGATGTTGAACAGCCATCCACCAAAGCCGTGTTGGGGGTGCGAGTGGGCAGAGACAACAGGGCTAATATAAGAAATCATGATAGCAATCAATGTATGGATGCCATACAATTACACTTGAATAGTGTCAAGGTCCCAGCTCTCCAAAAAGAGTTTATCCAGGACTATTTGGTGTGGACCCATACAGATACTTCAGCAGTGTTCATAATAACTCTGTTGTGTTAATTTGATCGTGTAGATTTAGCAGAGTACAGACATAAAAATCAAATCAGTCTCTTTCTTATGAAAACTGGACTTGTATGATTCTGCTGAAGACTCGCCTTTGAGATTGTCTTTCTGTGTAACTCTGTGCTCAAGGAGCTCTAATCATCGGAGTAAGAGGCCTCACAGCCATAAAGACTTGATGGGAACTAAAAGCTTAAACGGCCTGATGATGGGCTTTTAACAGGAAGTCCAGTGTAGCTGGGTGATGGAAGTGCTTTTATGCTGTACTCAGCTGGAGATATATAGATAAACAACACTAGTCTCCTCTTCAGCACTGACAGCAGAGACATAAGGACACAGAGAGAGTTTATATACTGTTCTCCCTGTGGAGCGTTTCCTGTTATCTCACTGTTCATTATCCACGAGCGCCGGGAACTGAGCATGAGTAGATTTGCATCGACTGCTCTAAACTATGTCACATCTTAAAGCTGCTGATATAATAAGTCTTCTTATCTGGTTTTTATTTATTTCAAATGGTCTTAACAATGGTTTTAGAGAATTTAGAGAATTTTATGACTAAGGCCACAGCATGACGTAGCAGCTACACCCTGTTGTTAGCCGTTAGCTTAAACTATGTTTCAGTCCTTAGACTATTGTCTTGCATTAAGATGTATGATTTACCACTTATATGTGACATGAACCTCGTCAACGACAATCCCCACCAAGTTCTCAAGGTACTTCTGAGATTCAGATTTCGTCAGGTATTGTTTAATAGCCATGACTCGAGCTACCATAGACTTACCGGCCTCATCCGCAGAGGATTTTTGCGTTCTCTCCCAGTTTCCCAGCAGTGATTCCCAGTCTGGAGAAGAGAAAAAACGTGATTTCCCGTAAGAAAAGCGTCCCGCGACGTTCTCGCCTTTGCTCCCGTTGTCATGGCTACGTGTGCTTCCCTGATTGGTTTTGTGGTTTTGCTCTGGTCCATCTGACAAAACACATAGGACATGCTTGGCTGTTCAACTTAAGTAGGTCTGATACCATCCATGTTTTTATTTGCTTTAGCACTTGACAAGTGACTTTAGGGGCTCTGAGGGTTGTCTAATACTAGGGACGGGAATTTATTTTATTGGTTCTAATACCATTATTGATTCTGCTTATCAATCCAATTCTTTAACACTTCCTGCATATTGATTTTTGTAGTGCTTCTGCAAGTGTCACAGTAACCTATATGTCTTTTTGCACAAAATTAAGCCTCAGATTTGACCACTTCTGTTTCCTCTCTGCTATTATTGCATTTTTGACTCCATGGTTGTTGTTTCCACAGACTGCCTCTAATGAGAGCCTGACCACCTTGATTTGCAAAGCATGCAGAACAAAGTGAAGAATTGGTAAAGAAATTATTATGCAAAAGAACTTATTCTATCTATCCATCTATCTATCTATCTTTTTATCTATCTATCTATCTATCTATCTATCTATCTATCTATCTATCTATCTATCTATCTATCTATCTATCTATCTATCTACACACTGATGTTAGATAGCACGTCAGCGCAGTTAGTTACAAACATGCATGTTTTTGCAGGTCCATTGTTGCTTTACATCTTAACTTTTTGTCATCAGCATGAGCTTTAAGCAGGCTGCTTGTTGCCTTGTGAAAGAAAACTTGTGATACTCACAGCTCCTATAGGTGTTCCTGTGTGTGCAGTCTGCAGGAGTCTGCTTCAGCCACTTAATTCCTCTGCAAATGGTCCCTATTGAGTAAATCTAAAGGTTGTAGGTAAATGCTGCATTTGCTACATTTATTCTGATTTTTTTTCAGGCTGTTTCCCTTTTTAGTGGATGAAATATTTTCTAAACTAGCCCATCTGCAACACAAGTGCATTGATATAAATGACAGAATAGCATCTTCATTGTGAAATAATTAACAAGGTGCTTCACAGAGAATGCAGCTAATGTGATTTTGTAACATGAAACGTTTGCATGTTAAAGCAGGCAATGGTTCTACAGCTTAAAAAAGAAAAACATGAAGTACAGCAACACCCAAAAAATAAAAACAACAATAAACTCTTGAGAGATTGTTCTTCCTGTTGTGCAACAATTTCAGTGACTAGTTTGGGCTCGTTATGTGCTACAGATCACAAGAAGGAGTGAAGCTGTAAGACTGAATCTTTTGGTTCATTTGTTGTATTCAGCATTAAACTGCACACACTTTTGGCCACTTTAATAGGTACACCTGTGCATTGCACCGTGCATTGAGGCCTTGTCCACAGCATCAGCATCTTTCCAGAAATGTTTCACATGAAAACACTGAAAACGGGGCACCATTGCTGCAGACATACACCAAAACCAGAGAAGACATGGAGCATGCGCATACATCATGAGGAAGTCAACAAACACAGGCATATATGCTGTTTTCCGTGTCCTTTTGTTGCTCACGGTCTCAGAGGAGCAGAAGATTTTGCTGTTAAAGCCAAAACAAGCTCAGGAACTTCTGCAGCATGAATGCTTCACCATATTGTGCCATTGTTTCTGTTGTTTGGGTTTGCATATGCAGCTTAAGGAGACATGGGGTGGTGACTTCATGGTTCTGAAAATATCTGTAATCCTTGTACACATAGAAATGCAAGGCCTCCCTCCCCTGGGACCCTCTGGTACCTGTGAGTGTATTTTGTCATGTTTGCGGCTCCTGCAGGAAAATCTTGAGGTGTTATTCCCTTTAGTATCACTCAAGTACCTGCTGGCTTTGCTAGTTACCTCCTTAACCACTAACCCATCTCCACGTCTACCCTTAAAATGACAGATTCACAGGCTTTAGCACTGCCTCCAACTTTTAACAGGAACTTTGTCTTGTACTATAAGGAACAGAAGACCAGAGCTTCTTGCAGGACAGATCATATTAAACTTTCTCAGTGCTGTTGTTTCAAATCTACTGGTTTCTGTGTTTCCCCTCCGCTAACAGCAGATACTAGGTTGTCCAAACATTGACCTTACGGGTTAATAATTGACATGCAGTCTCTCTCGTAGCAACCACTAATGGCCTTGACAAAGAGAGACAATCTGCTGGATAGTAAAGTGGACAAAGAAGCCTAATGTTTGTTCCTAACAGAAGGTCTGCGATGTAGTCAGTGTGTCATGTCAATTCATGCATTTAAAGTCAGCAATCCAAGCAGAACATTTTGGCTTTGTCCTTGACATTTCAACTTTAATTATGTCATTTCAACTGATGCATGATGAAAATAATTATCCTACATTTCTTTCTTCATGCCTGGACCTCAAAGAACCAAGGCTGTGACATAAGGTCTGGAAAAACAAAGGTAACCACACCTTTAAGTCAATGAAAGGTTTCATTGTCAGTTTAGTTAAAAATGAAAGAAAAGCAAACCCTCCGGTTTAATGTCCTGATCGATCTCAGCGCAGTTACTCATTAATCATGACAGGTACATTTACAAGTCTCACTAACAGCTCTGTGAAGCTGCTGTCATGCAAGCTAGTTAATGTGTAGCAGGTAAAATATTAACTAAATTCCATCTCAGATTCACATTTCCGCATGCCACTGAGGCTGAAGGGAACATCATCAG
This sequence comes from Cetoscarus ocellatus, assembly GCA_037902135.1. Classification (NCBI taxonomy): domain Eukaryota; kingdom Metazoa; phylum Chordata; class Actinopteri; order Labriformes; family Labridae; genus Cetoscarus; species Cetoscarus ocellatus. The sequence continues at coordinate 600,672 of JBAMNC010000052.1, read as the reverse complement.
CTTTGCAGTTATTTGGTCACTCTGAGAAAAACATGCACGGCTCAGTTGCTCCTCCTGCACAGTTACAGAGTATCTTCTGTTTTTATGATCCTTAAACATGTTACTCTCTCACTACAGTCCTGGCACCATCATTTCAACTCTCAGCCAGATTCTCACCCTGCTAATTAACCAGATTCAGGGTCATGAGGAGTTTGGGAGCTGAGTTTACATTACAGTGTGATAGTGTAAGGACACAGTGCTTGTCTGTGTGTGAGGGAGAAAGTGAGGGAGAGAGATAGAGGGAATATTTCACAGTCTAAATTCCACAATGGATAAGGCGCCTGGCTAGAATAAACTCAGTCAACACAAATAAAGGGCCGAGGTCAATGTGTTTTGTTGGATTTATAGAGGAAGGAGGTTTTGGTAGATTGAAGCACCTCTGGTTCTGTAGGTTTTATTCATTTAAATGATATTTATTACACATAAAAAGCTTGAAAATAAGACATTGGAGGAATGGCAGGATTACAAAGGCCAAGACAATGACATCTTACCATCTCCTTTTAGTTGTCTCCTCTCTTCCCAAATGGAAATGAAATAGTCAGGCTGATCTGGCAGGGGTGGATTCCAGCCACATTCAAGCAGGCACATCACCAGGATTTTTCCATTATCAGCTGGAGAAGTGCTGGACCAATGCAAGGAGAGGCTGAAAAAATAATATATTCTCATGACATGACAGTGACTTTAAAGCAAAGGGTTTTTTACTTACTGAAAACATCACAAAAAATATGGTATTAGTAATATCTTTAATCACAATTGTCAAAAATAAGGATAGACACAAGCATATTACAATTTTATGCCTACCAGTCCGTGGCTCAGTTCGGAGAGTTGCTCGTCCATCAATGGGAAAGTCGAGGGTTCAAGCCCATTTCACACATGTCACTGAATATCAGTGAGTGTGAAAGAGTCCAAATGTGTTAGGGCTTGAGTCCACAGGGAGGGGTTTTCTACTATTTCTGCTAGCCTTGGATTTCTTGGATTTCTACATGCTTTGTTCTTTTACAAGTCATTAAAGAACTTAATTGCTATGATTGTAGCTCCGGGTATCTTTTGTGATGCATTGAAGTATAATATATAGTATTGATAAAGACTATACTTGGAAACAATGGTAAAGGTAAATTATTTGTACTTTTAAAACTGGTAAACATCTTTGCTGTTATTGCATTAAAAACAAGCTTAAATTGGCTTTATTTATGTATCATGCTCCTTAATTATTGCATTTTTATTGTGTCTTCAGGGAGCTTAATGTTGGTTTGATCATTTTCTGAAGTTTTATATTTTCTGAAAATAAATGTATGCTGCCCTCTTGGTGATCAAAGTTGTCCACCCTTGCTGTATAAAATGCTTCACAAAGTACTGGAGTGCTGGAGTCCTCCAATGTTGCTCTTTGTTTACAATCATGCTCTACAGCAGACCACTGCACAGTGTCCTGTAGCTGTGACATTACATGACAGTACGTAATCGGCATGACCCCCTCCTCCCGGCATACATCCTCACCTTCAAGTGAAGGTACAGCCAGCAGTAGAAATGCAAACAAGACCAGGGTTTACTGCTCCACACCGCACCAAGCTGTACTGAACCAAACCAGACAACACAGTGGAAATGAGGCGTGACAGTCCACACTAATTTTTTCTTGGTGCTTTTTCCCATTTCTACTAATTCTGTCCTGACCGTGGGAGACAGAATAGACCAGCTCTTCACCCTTGCAGGGCTTCTTGTGGAGAATGTCCACCCAGACCACATGTCATCTGTGGACTTGGAGAAACCCCACAACCATGTTCCCCAGAGGATCTTGTGGGGGGAATTACAGGAATATGGGGCACCAGGGTCTTGACTGAGAGCCATCCTTTCCCTTGAGTTGTGTATGTGTCCTCTCCACAAAGTGGGACATGTTTCATCTTTCTGCTGAGGACTGGTGCTGCTAACAAGGAAGCATTTCATTCAGTGCGAACCACCTGTGAGGGCAAAGAGCACAGGTGGGGTGGAGTAAGTCACTGGGACCATGGCATTGGAGAAGGGCTGCAGGAATGTTTGGGAATGCTTCTGTGTGGGGGAGGAGCAGAGCTGTGAGAGGTCCATGATAAGGACTGGCATTCTCCTGATTGTGAAAGACCACCAAGTAACTGATGAATTGAAGGTCTTTAGGTTCTTAACACTTTTTGTTTGGAATAATCAGCAGATTGAATTTAAGATGCAAAACTTGGTGTCTCTGAATGTTTTTAAATCTGCAGCGAAAACTGTGGAATCCAGACTTTCTGAATGTCACTGTTTTAATTGATGACTTATTTACAATTGTTTCCTCACGTCATTTTTACTGAGCAACTGTCTGATGAAACTGTGTTTTGTGGCCATTCTTGGTCAGGTCTCCCTTGGAAAAGAGATCTGTTGATCTCAATGGAACAAACCTGGTTAAATAAAGGTTGAATAAAATAAATAATTAAATTGGTTTATGCATCCCAAACTGAAAAGAGCTACACATAGGATTCACTTTGGGTAGTTTGCACTAACACTAACAAGTAAAAGTCAACAGCTTCATAATAAGATGATTTGAATCTCATTTTCTTAGAAAAAGAGGTTCACATTATAAAAGGGTCAGTTCAGTGACACCTTTGTCACAGCCCAGCTCACAGTTCATGACAAAATGGAGATGAACACTTGATGGAAAGTTTTAAAAGTGGATTAAAACCCCAAGCATAATTTAGTTTAAGTAATGTAGGTATTTGTATGCGATAATGCCCATGTGGACAACTAAAAGAAACCAGTCTGTTAGGTCTGCCATTGTTGTTGTATTCTTCATGCCAGGATCAGAGCCAGTAGGTCAGAAGGCCAAAGAGTCAGGGAGATTCAGAAGCCCTTTTCACACATGCAACCCTGATAGTATCAGGATACTGCTAGACAGAGGTTTTTCCTTGCCACTGTTACTGTGAGCCTCCCACAGGTGCATTGCACTGTGGGTTGGCCCAGTGTTGTGCTAACGATGGATTCATATTGAGTTTGGATGTATGTTTATGTATATATGTGTAAATATGACTGATGGATGAAATTCTTTATTTAAATATATATATATATATATATATATATATATATATATATATATGAATATACTGTATGTGTATCTATAAAATGATGATTATGTCTTCAGCCTGCTCTGTTGTAAAGTGTCTTGAGATAACACTTGATATGAATTGGCCCTATACAAATAAAGATTGGATGACATAGACTGGTTTATGATGTCTGGATTGCTCACCCAGGAAATTCCCTGTTCACACTTGCTCCTCTTAGCAGGGAGTATCGATGCATTCCCATCGCTCTTGGGCCTGGGATTGAGTGATACATAATATCACTGAAAATGCCCCCTTTGGTCAGAATTTCCATCCAGTTTGTAACGTGTCTATGTGGGATGTGACGTGATTTCTACTCCCCTCTTCCCAGTTTTGATGCATATGCTGGACGGGGAGAACTGGTGGAGGGGGCGGGTCTCTGGTAGGCAGAACACAACTTCAGAAATATGCCGTTGAAGTCAAAGTTCATAATACACCGGATGAAGCAGCAGAGCTATACGCTATATACACAATTTTTATATCGGAATTTTATTGATACATGTTAAAAAGTATATCAACAGCACTGACAAAAGAGTCAGAAGCACTAAAGCATGCAGAAGTGAATATGAAGCAGCTTCACTAAGAGTATGACAATTACACCAAAGAAAGAAAGCTGCAGTGTTTTAGCTCCATATCCAACAGCAACAGGGGAAAGCTCTTTGGATGCATGAGAGACCCAGTGCCATCGTTTAAGAGCAGATGTTCTTCAGAATGACAATGATGTGGATTGAAACAACACTTCCAACTGTCCAGAAGCACATTTGAGTGTGCGTTAATTTTCTTTCAATCAAATAGATATCTTCTGCAGCAACAGTTGTTTTGTCCATCCTGTAAAGCCTTCCTTCTACTGTTTTTTTTGTTGAACAGGATGAACATCATCGCTCCTTCCCACTCCCCCTCTGTGAATTACCCTGATTTTTTATTAACCCAGACTTGCTACAGGGACGCAAGAAAATTACCTGAGTAAAGTCCAGGTGAAATAGTCAGCTCTTTGTGTTCACACATATGGCTCCCCTGCGTAAAGTCGGAGTAATTTCGGGTTTTTTTCAGTGTGAATGGGGCTAGAGAGAGTGAAATAGAAGTCTTGGAGGTCTTTAGTGGGGCAAGTGTGCACCAGGCCCAGGTGCAGCTGATTAAGCTGATGATCCTCCACCAGGACACCACCCCTGCAGCAAACACAAAACAGCAAGTGGCCAATAGTGGCAGGGTCGTCACACCTCGCAAACATCTCCAACATGCAACTGACATGGGTCTTTGTTGAAGCAATCTCCGCATTTAGAGCACAGTGAGATTATACAATGTTATATTAGTAAACAACTAACACAATTTAGAGAACTCTTAGATCTGATATCTTACAATGTGCCTGATATTGAATAAAAAGTTGACCATTTACAAAGACAGAGTAATCAGTTATTAGGTTGAAGATATAAGAGGAACAGACACTCTGGTTTACTTTGTGTAAACATCCTACTTTGGTCTTTACCTTCAGCTTCATAAGGATGAAATGAAGCAGGGCTTGGCAGAATGGTAAACTTTTTTTCACATGGATGTTGTTCCTTTTTTTGGTAATCTCAGCCAGTAACAGTTAAGATTACAGTAGCATTGTTCATAGATTCCTCTTTTTTTCACTCTCTATGTTCCCCATCATTACCCTCGCAATATTCAAAACACATTTTTGATGACATCTGAAATAAATACACTACAGTGAAACCGGCCCACCAGAGAGATGGTTGGGCCTGACCCCCCACTCATAAGCTCCCCTCTGTCCCCCCTGCTCTTGGGCGAGCTTTGTTCTAGGACAGGGGTGGGCAAATTTGAATACCAAGTGGGCCACAAACATTTTTTTCAGTGCCTGAGGGCCGCACTGTTGCATGTTGTCAGGTACTCTTATTGGGCAAAAAAATATAAAAAGAACCAAAAAAATAGCAAATATAAAGCTTCAAAAAAGGATTATACCAACATTAATCTATTTTAACTCAAACACAATCAAAAATTCACTATTGAATGACCATGACACATGACTAAAGCCAATTTAAGCTTATTTTTAATGCAATAAAAGAATGAATGTTTACCAGGTTTTAAAGCACAAGTATATGTTACCTGTACCAGTGTTTCCAAATATAGTTTTCACTAATACTACATTTTATATTTTAATGCCTCATAAAAGAGATTTAGAGATACAAGAAAAGTAAGTTATTTAATGATTTAAAGCAAAGCATGTAACAGCAATGTAAGGTTAGTAGAAATATTTTATCACCTCACCTAATATGTGCATTATGTAGTACTGGTTACTCATGATGATTCATTTTTTGCAGTTGTTTAGTTTTTTCATATTTCCATTTGTTTTTTTTATGGAAATGATTGGGGGCCCCTGGACCACCAGTTGCCCACCCCTGTTCTAGGAGCACTTTCACTTGTAGCTGCCTCTTCCTCTGTGACATTTGTGATAGTCTCCTTGCTTCATCTGGCCTCTGTGCATTGCTCAGATCAGCTTTTTAAGCTGACTGTCATGATCCTGCCATTTTACTTGAGTTAAGTTACCCATTTTGTTCATGTCTTGTCTTGTCTTGTGTTTCCTGTTTTATTTTGAAAATTCACCTGTCTTTCATAGCTGTGTTTGAAACCGTTCCCTATCATGGATATAATGCACTATATAGTGTGTTCACCATTATGTAGTGTTGTTCAAATTCTCAGCGGTTAATTTCATTCACTCTATAGTGCACTATAAAATACCCACAATGTGAGTGTACATATAATGTGCCTTATATTGTACTCCTGTATACGACAATGCAATGCAGTCGTGTTTTTCAAGAGAAGAGGATGAAGAGAAAGATTGCTGCTACGGCACAAATTGGCACTGCTTTCGTTTATACGTATAAGGGTGCTAACTCATAGCTCTTAAGCTAACTACAACCAACCATTACTTCGCTAGTTTGCTCTAAGTAGCTGTAGTTGGCTGGTGAACTATTGTTAGCCATTACAGCTCACAATCGAGACACAAAACCACAGATGACAAATCGAGCTTCCACACCACTGACATTTCAACAATTTATTGATATCAATGGAGCCATTGTTGTCTGGTGCAATGATGTTTACGAAATTTCTGTGTAGTGTCCGAAATCTCATTCGGTCATTCCCTATGTAGTTCAGTATTTCATCAGCACTATATCGGGAATAGTGAGTGAATGAATGAACGGTTTCGAACACAGCTCTTGTCTCCGTAGGTTTTCCTTCCTGTCTGTCGTTGTCACACCTGATTCCTGACTGTGCTTCCCCACCTGTGTCTCATCAGCCCCAATCACCTCATATATTTAACCCTCGTGTCTTCCCCTGTCTTGTTGCCAGATTGTTTGTACCTTGCGTCTCTTTCCAGTGTTCTTATTCATAGCCATGCTTTTGCTTCATGGACCTTTGTCTGCATTTGAGTCTTTTGTGTGGTTAGTCTGTTCACGTCACTGACTGAAAAAACTGTGTCAAAAGTTATTATTTGGGTCAAAGCCATCAGCAGTTCCCAGTTTTTTCTCTTTTTTCTTCTTGCATTATGATTTATGTTCAGGTCCTGGCATTGTCAACATCAGTCTTGTAAAGTTATAAGTTGTTTTCGGGGAATTTTATTATAAAAAGAATTTAAAAAACTGTCAAATATTTTTGGTATTTCTTTGACTGATAACCCACAAGTCCTACTGAAGGGAAAATAACCCAGAGGGAATAAAGAAGATAGATTTTTATTTGTATTCAGAAATGAGAACATAAATGATTAAACATGGAAGAAGTGATGGGTGAAATTCTTATTGTACCCACTAATGCAGTTACTTAAACTGCAAATAAAACAGTAAGTAAACTAGGTGGGCTAGACTTAAGTTTTCTTCTTAACCTGTACATCTGTGTTAAAGATTAACCAGTGGGACTCTGTATCTGTGGTGTGTAACAGTGGGATGTTTTTGTCTTTGTGGTTCAGTTTATTTTTCTTTATTCTGTGAAGAGTTCACTGTGATCTTAACAAAATAAAATACAATTATAACAAAGAATCAGCCTCCCAACATGTTCCTCTGATCACAGCAGAGGAAGTGAATCATTCACTCCTCAAACTCCACAAACTAACAATGTAATGTGACACTCCTCGCTGCCTTCCTCCCACTTCTCCTCCTTCCGCCTCCGCCCTCCTCCCTCACCTCCCCCCTTCTGTCCCTCACTGACCCTTTCAGTGGCTTAAGTGGTGGCCACTGTAAACTGACCAGCCTTTCTTCTGCCCCCACATCCCTCCATCCTTCTCTGGGAAAATGGTGATTGATGGAGAGGAAGAGCGAAAGATAACATCACTGAACTGCTTTAGAAAAGTCCCTTGTCTTTCATGCTTATTCACTCTGAAGAATAAAAAGGATAAATTATAGACTATAGAGGCAGTGATTGAGGAGACATTTGATTGGGTGTTTTGACATTTCAATATTTATAAGTGCCTCCAAGGCCCTGATCTGTTTAGAGTCACCATGACCGGGATTCATTTATACTGATTTTGGCAGCTCATGTCAGGGGCCTCGTGGACTGATATCACAAAAATTAGCCTTATCTGAAATCAGCTCTGTAAAGATCAAAAAATAAATAAATAAATATAATAACAAAAATGGACTTCTTATTATTCTTACAGCTGTTGATCTGTTTAATAAAGACACTAATAAGCCTCAAACTCTGGAGAAAACATTCTTAAGATAAAAATTATATGATAATGGTAAATTAAACTATCCAGCACCGCATTTGGACGATTACTATGTTTTTTTTTATTTATTTGTCATTTCTGTTGGGCCAGAACATCATATCTCCATTTTTTAAAGAGTACAATAGCTAAACTACCAAGTACAAAAAATCATCTGCAATCAAAACATGTTATATTTATTCTTTCAGAATAAGAGCATTTTTTTCATCTCCTGTGAAGTAGCCATTAAAAAAATATACCTTATTCATTAGGCATTACAAAAATGTGTAAGTAGCAAGTAACTTCAGTTCTTCAAAAACATCATTTTCATCATATGCAAAAATCTGTTTATATCTGCAAACTGTTTTTCCTTTTTTTTTTCTTTTTTGATATCCTGCATTCTTTGTTACCCTGTGTACTGCTATACAATGCTGTAATCTTAGTTTTCCTGAAGGAGTCTTCCCAAGGGATTAATAAAGTTCTATCTAATCTAATCTAATCTGAAAAGTGTAGGTTTTTGTTGAAATAATTTATCAAAGTCATCAGTTAACATGAAATACTAATTATTATTCACTTAGGAGCAGCAAAGTAGCTTTGATTATCATACATCATTTTCAAGGTAATTAAAAAATGTTTTTTATTGAGGCTTATTTATATAAATAAGTGAGTTAATAATACGAGTATATTAACAGATTATTAACACATACATAGAAAGTTTTTGTTGAAATACTTTATCAGAGTGCATGAAATAATAATGATCATGCATTAAAAATGATCATTAATTGAATCTGTCAATAGCAAACTATTAACATCAACTTTATTTTATTTTTAAAAAATTGTATCAAGGCTTTATAAATCAATCAATACGATTTTAAGGAAGTACATGAACAGACTTCTACAAAGAAATCTTGTAAGTTTTTGTTGAACTATTTTATCAAACAACATGAAGACAATAATAGTATTGCATTTTTGGTATTATCTATTAAATCTGTCAAAAGCACACAAGCTTTAATTTTTATAAACAGCAATTTATTATATTAAAAAAGAAACCAAGGCTTAATAATAATACGATTTTACATAAGTACACAAATAGACAAATACATAGAAAACTTTTTAGTCTTTGTTAAATACTTTATCAAAGAACATTAAATAAAAATTGTGAATTAATAATCATTGTTTATTAAATCTGTCAATAGATTTAATACATTTTCATAAACATCAATATTCTTATATAAAAAAAAATCAAGGCTTGATAATAAATAATTATTTAAGTATACTTAAGTATATAAATAAACAAATACATATTCCATGTTTTTTGATCAAACCAATTATTTTCAAATATTTTATTTTGTCAAACACCATTTAATGTTCCAGTGCCAAATGTACAGCAGCTCACACTTGAATAGCTTCTCCACACATTGTCTGCCCCTCTTGGTGAGTAAACTGAGATATTATGCTTTGCTTTCCATGATTTATAATACTTTTTAAATTAAATATTGAGTGATTTTTTTGTTGCTTTCAGAATGAATTTGATGAAGTAAAAAAGTTTTAAAAAATAAATAAATAAAAAAAAGAAAAGAAAGAAAGTCCTTAAAGGAAGTTGAGCTTGCTAACATTACATGGAGACAAATTCTTCAGCTGTCGTAAAATTAAAATAAAAAGCTTTATTTATGTAGTTTCTTTACAAAACGTCATTTAACAGCTCACAGTGGAGTCTGCGTTAGCATTAGGTGTGTTATATTTGATGGGCCAAGCTAATGCTAGTTGCTACCCTGGCTAATGTTTGCAAATAGTAAATGTCGGTTAACCCTTGATTTGCTCATTTCTCCATAAAAGTTGTGGGTTATTTTAATTTTGACTCAACCTTTTTTTATTAGAAAAATAAAACAAGAAGCTTTTACAGCTCCAACGTTTTTTCAGCCTTGTACTTTTTGTTGGACACTAGCTAAGGTGGCGTCTCTGTTAGCTTAGCCCCACACATTAGCATGATGAGACAATGAGGTACATGGTTGGACCAGCAGACTGATCAGTCAATTCTTTTCTATTCTGCTAACAATAAAAACATTATTAAATGACACTGTGGAAATCAGCATTTTCTTTATGCTGTTAATTCTGTTTTTAGATTTAAAGTCACAGTTTGAGGATTAATATTTAAATATTGGATATAATTGTCCAGTACACTGTCTGCCTTTTAATTTGTTTGTAGTAGGGCTGTGTGATATCAACCATTTTTATAGCAATGTTAGTACATGATATACATATCAACACAAGAAAATGAGAAATAACAGACATCTTTTCAGCCAGCTAAAGATGACAATATTTCTGATCTCATTATTGCTAATACTGTTTTTTTTTGTCAAGAGCACAAAGTCTTTACTTTATGAAAACTGACTTGTTGCTTTATATGTGACGGTCCGTTTGTTTAAGGAACAGACGTAAAACAAGTAAAACAAGAATTAACCCTTGAAAGAATGAAACTCCTGATTTTTGAATGTATTCAGTGATGACAAGGTGCAGCAGCATCATGGTACATTTGTGGATTTTGCCAATATCACTGCCAATATATGGCTGATATTTACAGCTAATATCAGCTGTAAATATTGAAATAAAAAATCTACAAATATTGTCTCATACTGTATTTAACTATTATAATATTGTCAACATCCCTAGTCAACATGTACGTGGCATGAAGAACAGAGTACAGGATTGTGAGAAAAAATCAGTCAAAAGTGTCCTTTTGATAAAATGAAAATAAAATACAAACCTCAATTTGTATGAAACTGGACTGTTGTCTGAAGCATCAATTAAAGCAAGCAAATCCTTCAACCTACATGCAACTGAATACACTACTAAGACCAGGTATTTAATATTAAAACAGCTAGACTCCAACTTTTTGGGAAGTATTTACTTGTTTTAAATTTGGTGCCTGCATCACGTTCCAAAACAGCTGGGACAGGTGATCAGGTTAATTGGAAACAGGTCAGTGCCATGATTTGGTATAAGAGGAGCATCCACTGAAGGCTCAGTTGTCAGTTGTCACAAGCAAAGATGCGGAGAGGCTCACCAATTTGTGAACAACTGCATGAGGAAACAGTCCAACAGTTTAAGAACAACTTTTTTCAACTTACAAAAGCAAGGAATTTAGTGAATGCAGGATATCATCGGACCAATATTGGTATCAACAGATATTTGCCTAAAAAGCTGAAAATCGTTATCGGCTGATATGAAAATCTTTCCTGACATTTATAGCTGATATTTTGGCCATACAAATTGGCCATAAATATCCTGTAAACAAATAATGTAAGCCCCATGTGGCAACTTATGCCCACACATAGGCCAACTTTTACTTTCAGAGAGAATCCATAGGAATCAAGAAGCGAAGTGTCAAAGAATCGGATCCATAAGCAAAACTGATAATTAAATATCAATAAAATCTTATCAATTCCCATCCCACCAATGCCAAAATCTTTTTTAAATATGTTTCGATATCTTAAAATCTATTTCCCAGTTTGTGGTCTTAAAACTACTGAAATCGTAACCAAAATGACAAAATTGTATATAATGTTGATATTAATTTAGTCATTTTGGTTGTGTAAATCAATGCTTATTTAAATGACCTAATGAAGGTTAACACATCTTTAAAAATCATGCCAGCCCTGTCTGGGAACTTGCAAATAATTTTGTGTATCCCGGGGGGCAATAAAAGAGTCTGGGTAAGCAGCCAGCTCAGAAATCTTTCAGACACTCTGACTGCAATTAGGTCTCAGGCTTTTAACCTCGTCTTTCAGTCAGCTGATAGGCAGACAACCAGGAACAGAGTGAAGGATGGATAAAGGAAGTGCTTGTCTCTGCAAGATTAATATTTGATGTTTATCACCATGGAAGCTGACGTCAAGACAATGACTTATCTCTGTGTACGTCAAATTACCAGCAATACTTGTAGAATGATTTTTTATACAGCCTATGTATAGCATACCAGCTTCATATTGGCTTTATCAGACTGTGCAGACTCTATTCTGACAGTTATGGCCCAGTCCCTGTTGTCACCTCTCTACAAACAGTCGACCATAACATTAGGTCTGATCTCCTATCTGTGCTGCATTGAGTCACTGAGCTTGTCCTACCGCTTTGGATTTGCATTTTTTAAACAGACTGGAAAATCAAGAGATCTTCCTAAAGACAACTTAAAACTGCAGTTCATTTCCATAAAATATAGAATACAGAAAATTACTTTTTTTGACAGTTGAACAATTCGAGGAAGATATTGAAGTTAATTTGACCTATACTGTGATTTTGATAAAATGTGACGTAAGCTACATCTTTTAGCTTGTTATTGCAGGTTTAATCACAAATATATTCAAATATATACAAGGATACAAGAATACAATGAAGATTATTGGTATTTATACAACAGGTTGCATAATGAAATTAAATTGTGGTTCCCTCTTGGTTGGTTAATTGAATGTGTAAAAAAATAAAATAAAATTGTTATACATGGAGGACTACCTGCCACATATCTTTGCTGTTGTTGGTGTGAGGTCTCTCTCCAGGCGTTGCTGATGCCTTCGCTTTACCTCCTTGATACCAGCTTTCACTTTTATATGCTAGAAATTCTGAAAGTAATTGATAAGTATATTTTTTCATGATTTTTACACCAAATAAACATAATTGTTTTTGCATCTGTGCATGTTACATGAACCAGAATACCTTTGCTGCAAAATAATTGAATTAGAAGACTTCTGTCGAGGAGTTTGCTCTGCCAAGAATCTGGGGATTTGTTATGTATTGGGGCGATGTGATACATCATGATAAATTGCTGTATTACTGTATAAACTGGGCGTTTACTTTTTTACCCTTTTTTTCCGCCAAAAAGTATTTTGCATTTAGAACCCACAATACTGTATGCATAGAAAAATTCAGTTTCTAATCAGTGTTATTTATAAACAGTAGGGTCCCTGCAACATTTATGAAGTTTATTGTGTGTCCCAGTGAAGGAAATAACTGCAATAAATGTAACAGAGAAGGGAGAGCCAAACAGCTGAATGTCTGCTGCCTACTAGTAATAATAATAACGATAACTTTATTTGTACAGCACTTTTAAAAACAATGGTTTATAAAGTGCTTTGACAAACGGATAAAAACATAGATGGAAAAGCACAAGAGCTTATGCACAAAAGAAAGTAACCAACAAAAGCACAATTTGAGTCAAAGACGCCTCACAAACATACAAACGGCAGAATAAATCAAACACAATAAGAACCAAAGGAGAGAGAATCGATTTTCATGGGAGGGAAACAATTTTAAGGAACATGAGGAAAACCTAACCTCTGCACACCATATCTCCTCGAGCAGGTTGTTCTAAAGTTTAGGAGCTCCAACAGAAAAGTCTCAATCAGCTTTAGTTTTAAGTCTCGACTTTGGAACGACCAGGAAGCCCTCGCCTGAGGATCTGAAGCTGCAAGCTGGCACGAAAGGGGTTAATAAATCTGAACTATAGCTGGGGGTTAAACCCATACATGCTTTAAAAGTAGTGAAATCTTAAAACCAATTCTAAAACTGACAGGGAGCCAGTGTAGAGGTGCTAAAACAGGGTGATGTGATGCCGTCTGTTAAAATCAGTTAAAAGCCGAGCTGCTGTATTTCAACAAGTTGGAGGCAGAAGAGGGATTTATGATTTAAGTCACAGCGGAGGTTGTTACAATAGTTGAGTCCTGAGAAAATGGTAGGGGGATATTTGTTTTTTATTGTTATTAATGTTATTATTATTATTATTATTATTATTATTATTCATTTAATTTAAGCTCTTATTTTATCTCCAGTTTTAGTGTTTTTAACATTATCTCTAGTGTTTTCTCATTATGCACTCATGATGGTGTTTCCTCGCTCCCACAGTTCTGTTTAATCCAGGACTTCATACAGCTCTTTTTCCTGTTTTTGTTCAATATAGGTTTGTTTGTTTTTGTTGACTTTGTTTATGATTGTCTTGCATGTTTGTTTGTCATTTCTGTCCGTGTACAGCACCTTGTGCTACATTCTTTGTTGTATCAAAAGTGCTTTACAAATCAATCAATCAATCAAACTTTTTTATTTTATTAGATTAGATTAGAAAGAACTTTATTAATCCCTGTAGAAAACTTCCTCAGGAAAATTAGGATTCCAGTAGCAGTTTAGTATAACAAATAAAAATTTATATAAAAAAGACAGACATAAACAGAAATATAAAAATATATAAACAAAAATGAAAAAAGAATATGGCTACTGGCTACTGCTCCTTCCCATCTTCAGTCTTCCTGTTACTCCTCCTCCCCCCAGTGAGGAGTTGTACAGTCTGATGGCCTGAGGGACAAAAGAGTTTCTCAGTCTGTTGGTCCTGCACTTGTGAAGGAGCAGTCTTGGGCTGAACAGGCTCCTCTGGTTGCTGATGTCAGTGTGCAGAGGGTGACTGGTATACATAATACATAAATAATATTAGAAAATAAAAATGAAATAAAATAAGTAAAAATATATAACTAGACAGATAAATAGATAGATAAAATATTAAAATAAAATAAACAAACTAGCAGTTTGAGAAAACAGAGCTATATGAAATAAAATTTGCTCCTGCTTGCCTCTTGGACCTTGCCTATCCCAGCTGTCAGGGCATGTGTAATTTGGCAGGTAGTTACCTGCTGGTGGACAGGCACACCATGATAGACCTAACTCTGATCATATGAAGTCTTCATGGAGAAATTCCTTGTGCTGGTAATTTGTCTTACTATTTCAGGAAAGGTTTCCATTGCGTATGAAACCTGTCAGATGAATGTCCGAGAGAAAACTTGTTTTTTTCTAATTTTAAAAGACCTAAGATGTCATGATGGGGGTTGAGGGGATTTCTCCTCCCTCTATTTTTGACAATTTGGCATTAAGAGATATTGTACCTCCTGAGATTTAAAACTGCAGTGGGCCGTATTGCAATTTGAATGGAATGTAGATAAATTAGTTGCAATGTCGATGCATCAACCAATTTCTTCTTCTCAGCTTCAACCCATCTGAGATGGTTGAAGTTAGGTCCTAAGGCAGGGGTGGGCAACTTCGAATACTAAGAGTGCTGCATGTTTTTTTTTCCAAGAGTACCCATCTGCAGGACCGGGCACCGTCATACTGTATCTGCAGCGCATACCAGAAGTGCATACCTCGTTAAACCGGAAGTTGGTCTTTTTCTCTGGAAGTTGGTCTTTTTCATGTAAATTGTTCACCGCTCCATACTAGAATATATATTTATCTTTATTTTGCAGTTACATATTTACCATAACTCTTAACTTGTGTAATTTACTTGTTGCATTATTTATTTTATATATAATACTTTTTATATTTCTTTATCTATAATAATTTTAATAGGTAGTTATTTTAACAATTTTTTGTACATACTGGGTAAACTCCTGAAAATTTGAAGTGTAAACATCTAATGGCCCAAATGTTAGCAATTAGAAGCCTAAAATAATCACGGGATCAAGTGATGATGTTAATGTTTCAGATAATAAATAATATTACTGTTATTAAACTCTGTGAATACAATGTGTGTGAGTGTGTGTGCAGAAAGCCTGCATCCTCTTTAGCACTCTGTTCAGATTTTGTTAAGTCCATAACTTATAGTTTTTACTAATACTATATGTTATATTTTAATGCCTCATAAAAGAGACACAAACATAGAAAAGTAAGTTCTTTAATGACTTAAAAAAACAATGCAAGTAACAGCAATATAATGTTAGTAGAAATATTTTATGACCTATTCTAATTTGTGCATTATACTGGTTACTCATGATGACTCATTTTTAGCAGTTGCTTTGTTTCTTCATATTTACATTTTTTTAAATGACTGGAGGGCCGCAATGAGTGATTCGAAGGGCCACAGTTGTCCACCCCTGTCCTGAGGTCTACATTGAACCTGTTTTCAACCAAAATTAAACATTCACTGCCAACGCTCACTGTGAGGAAGGCTTTTTATAAAGTTGTCTGGAAATGTGGAACCTGAAACTCGCCCTGGTCTCAGGCTGGGTCAGACTGAACAATCACATTTATGCTCTGATCTTTAAAATGAAATAAAAGTTTGATCTATGACAGTCCTCTTTAATAAGCACACTATGGAGGCCATGTTTGTCTTCAACATTACATATCGTGTGTACTAGATGTCAATATGTTTTCATGTGTTTGAGGGAGAGAGGGGGAGGGAAACAGGGAAGGAGTGACGGCAGTAGGAGGAAATGAAAGAGAAAATATTCTCAGCTCAGAAACAGCGCTGAGCTGACCGGAGAGGAACTACTTATTATCAATATAATTATTCATCCGTTCATTTACCCATATATTTGATGGTTATTCACGAGGAAGACGTGACAGAAACTGCTGGTATCTGTCTCCGCAGGTGTGACCATATGAGGCAGTCCGGAACACCTGTACGCTGACGTCATTACGCCGAAAGTACCTGAACCAACTCGCCCAGCTGAAGTCCCCTCAGAGACTGAAACCACTTTCAGGAGATAAGAGGAAGGAGACGCCGAGACGACATTTCGGGAAGGAATATATTAAATCTTTTTCTCCACTTTCTACTTTTCATTCAGAGGATTATTCACGACATTCAGACGCTGATGGGGACCGCGACGTTTGCGGTTTTGGCCACTTTAATCGTCGTTTTACAGGTGAGGTTTGCTGCTGTCCCAGCTTAACTTGACGAACAGCTTCCTGTAATCACTGACGCTGTGAATTTTGTAATTTTGATACCTGTTTTATGTTGAATAGTAGCATCATGGAGCCTGGCAAGAGAGTGGAATAATTATGATTAAAGTTTGCAATAAGAGTAAAAAGGCGAAATTAAGTCAGTAATGCCTCAAAATCTCCATATGTCGAAATGTAATGAATGTGAAGTTACACTTTAATTTTATTTCCTAACATATCCACAACAATTCGCCTTCAAACATAAACATTTTTTAGGCTTGTTTCAGATTTTTCCAACGTATTTTTTTGTTTTTCAGCTCGTTTCACAAATTTCTCCTCCTTTCCGTATTTCTCAATGTTTATGATCTAGAAATACTTTTTTCCCTTCATTTACTCTTCTTCCCAGTGGCAGATACAATGCCTCCTTATCCTAATTAAGCTTTTTTTAATCACCAGAAGCTCTTAAATATCTGCTTTTCTTCCTCTCCCTCGCCGCAGCTCCACTTGTTTGACCGCACCGTGATGGGTAATGAAGGTGGCTGCGGGGCGGTGTTAATGGCGGACAGTGCTGTGATAAGTTTTGCTATAAGGTTTAGAAGTCGGTCCTGAGTCACCAGAAGAGCAGACAGGCGACTGGCTTCTGCTTAAACGTGGAGAATATCGATGAAGGTGTACTCCAGTCGCCATGTTTGTTGACTCGTCCCCTCGGTGTGTCCCGCGGCCTCGCCCTTGTGCCGTTGGTGACGTCAGCAGGTTAAACTCCACTGAGTTGGATCATAATTGGTATTGGCAGATATTTGCCCATAAAGTTGATTACTGGTATGGGCAGATATGAAAACTTTTGCCGATATTTACCACTGATATTGTTACGGCAAACGTTGGCCATAAATATGTCACGATATGAAGTTCTACCCCCCTCATCACTGAATAACCACTTTTATAAATCTACAATAATATTAAAAAAAAAATGTTTTCCTGCTTTTCATCTATTTCCAACACAAATGGACTGTCACCATGACAGAAGCAGGTCAATTTTAGTTAAAGGTGCCAAATCCAGGGCTGTTTGACTATTTACATCATGTCTTGGGTGGCAATTAACTAATGATTTGATTGAAGTTGTATAAAAAAATGAGAAGATGCAGCTCTTTCTCCCTCCTCTTTGGAAACCCTCAGATCTGAGGGGGCAAAAAGACTATGGGAGTAGGGATGCATAATATTGGATTTTTGAAGATATTTTTTAATTCATTATCACCAATACTGATATTTCTGGTTAAGAGCACGAGGTCTGTACTTAACCAAAATGGACTTGTTTCTTTCAGTATTACAGTATATTTCTGTGAGGATGTAAAATAAGAAAAACAGCATTTAACTCTTGCAAAAATGAAATCCTTGCTTTCTAAATGTACCCATGCAGTGATGAGAAGGTGCATCAATACTGTACATTTGTGTAATTTATCGATATTCTGGCTGATGTATGGCCAATATGTGTGGTCAAAATATATTGGCTGTAAATACCTGCAAAAATGTCAGTATCTGCCAATACTGATTCTTGATCTACCATCAATCACACTCATTATGGGCCAATCAGGTAATGTCATGGGCTGCTGTGAAGGACAGAATGTGAACGAACTTTCACCAAAACATGCCTAAAATGTCCTTTCTATAGAGAAGTTGGTAGAGTTGTTTGTTTTTCATTTGATGAAGATCTGTGGTCCAGATCTAAAATAAAAACTGCTACTGAAGCTGTTAGCATCTAAGCTTGTCTCTGTATGAGCAGTAACTTCCTGCTGTCGTCTTCACTTGTCTCTCCCTCCTCCTCCTGATCTAAAGGACTCTGATTGGGTGGCGCTGTTTTGGGCCGCTCGCAGTTATTGTAGATTAGAGCTTGGCCAGATGTATCTCTTATATAACAGACATTGAATCAGGTGGATCCGTCTGCACAGCAAGGTTAGCAATGCCAAGTGTATTGATGAATGGCTCTGAAAGTTTCTGGTGTTTTTACTGACTTTTTACTGAAGTTGTGCAGTTTATGTCTTTGTTTTGAAAATTAACAGTTTTGACCTCTTCTGCCCCATCTGCCATGGTTTTTGACATCTTTGTTATCATTTCTGCTGACTGCCTCTGATGAAAGTGTGACATCTTGGATGTTCAAGACAAAGTGGAAGGAACTGATAAGGGAATTGATGAGCAACAAGACCAATGATATCAATTCTTTGAGGGGGTTGTTATCAACTCTAAATTAGACTTTGTTTTTGATTTCCCTCCCTACTGTTGACACAAAGACACCAACGGATAATTATTTTACATTACAAAATGCTCAGAGAGCACAAACCTCTGCCAAGGTATTTCCAACATTATCAGGGGAGTTACGGGAAAACATGGATGACTCTCTGGATCCAGATTCCGATCGCCACCAAAATCTCACCACTTCTCCCATGTGCCATGACTGTCATACACTGAAGTTTTCATCAAATTCCGTGTATAACTTATTGACTTATGCCATCAGACTAACAGACAAACACCCGAAAAAGTACAACTTGCTCAGCAGAAGAAAAATTAATTTAAATTGTAGTTCCCCTCCATCATGCTGGTCCTTCTGTTCTCCGTGTTGACAGTCACTGGCCCATCAACAAAGAATGTGGCGTGAAAAGGGGCTGTTTTTGTAGTTTAGAGGCCCTGAGCAAAGACCAATATAAGGCCCAAAACAAAGCTGACTAAGTCACAGAGCCATAACTTACAAAACTATCAGGTGTAAAAACAAACAAACAAAAAAAAAAACGGTACAGAAGTCCCAGCAGTATACTCATCTCTTGGCATAGGCATAAAAGATAGGGATGGAAATTGATTGGATTTTATTGATGCTATTTCTATTGCTAGTTCTGTTTATTGATCGATTTCTTAATTGTGTGAAAGTTGAAAAACACATGGCACTCTTGATATTAGATGCCATGTTGCTGGTGTTTAAAATTACACAGATGTTGCACATGATGCTGTGGGCACTATTTTGTTGCCCCACAGCGTTGTGAGGGTGCTCAAGGTTTTGGCCAGAAGATAAGATGCATCACAACTGTAGTATCTTTTCATTACTGGGACAAAACCTATTCTTTTAGTTTTTATTTAATGCACTTTATTTAAAAACAGTGTTACTTTTGAATGAATGAAGGACAGTTTAATGTAATTTATTTAGGGCTGTGCAATATGGCCTGCAAATAAAATCCTTGTAATTTTTTTTTTCACAAAATGTAATTTGTGATTTCAATCATTTTTACCCTCTAAAATAAAAATAACTCCTAGTGACACAAAAGTTACACAATTACACAAATCACGTTTCATTAAATCAAGTGCATACTGTATTTTTTCATTAAATGTTGATTATGTAGATTATGTATGTAAACACAAACACTGAAAGCTAAATCTACTGTATTTTCACAGTATTTAATCTCATTTAAGAGGCAAATAAAAGCCTAAACAAGTGCTCATGCAAAACTTGACAAGGGCAAACATCATGAAAACTGTACATTTCCAGTATCTGTATTTTTAATCATTGCAAAAACTTTAGATTGGAGTAAGAGCAAGTCAAGAAAAAAAACTGATTTTTAATTTTTACATCTTCTGCAGAAAATATTTCAAGTTAAGCAGTTTAATCGATATTTATCAGACAGCCCTAAACTCATTGTTTCAATTTTTCTACACAGTGTTTGTTGAAGTGTAATTTTCTTTGGCATATTTGGACTTTTTTAAGAGCTTGAACCATTGGACCAGAGGTTCTCCCCAGGAACTTTCTTTGGAAACTGAAACCCAATGTTGATGAAACTTTCTTAACTCTTGGCCCTTCGTGTGCATTCAAAAAACATGTTTTCATCATTGAAATCTCCTTGTGGGTTTAGTTTAAGTGCACTCTCAATGACTATCAGATAAACTTTATACCTTACAATTATCTTTCTTTCCCTAGCAGTTATACTGCCTATGGGCATGAACTAATGTCAGTAACTGATGTTTAGTTTTTGTGTTGTATTATCATTATGCTATGTTCATCTGTTCAGGGTAGTGGGCAGGATGGGGAGTGTCCATGCTGTATGTCCATGCTGAACCTGTCTAAGCATCTAAGAGTGCACATAAATTATGTAATGTTCTTTAATTCTGTGCATTTAGTGTTCTGCTCACATCACAGCAGATTCAGAGAGATGCAGATGTTTTACATTTGACCAAGGAAGTGCAGAACAAACTGATCTGGTCTAACATGAGAGAAAACTTTGGTGGTATGAAAGTGTTAAAACAACAAAGACAAAAACACAAATAAGATAGGACTCTATCCCCCCATCATATGGACAAGGGGGGGTAATGTGTCTTGTCAATTTAGAAAGAAAAATAGATATAGTATTAGAGGGTGTACCAGAAAATCCCATACTATTTGGCAACTGTTTTTATCTTCTATGAATCATGAGACCTGCAATCTTAACATGTAATGTATATGTGTCTGAGCATGTGTATTTGAATGTAGGTATTATTATCATCATCATTATTATTATTATTATTATTACTATCGTTATTATCATTGTTGTATTCATAGTTTATTCAAAAACCTTTATTTAACCTGAAGGAGGCAATTCAAAGGCAAATAGACCAGGAGCAAGACAAAAAACAAGGACAAATGATATCAGCATTGACAGTACAAAATATGCTTCAAAGTATTTAAAAATGATATATAAACTTGAAAATAAAGAAATGTTTTTTCAATATATACAAAGTCATGTAACATTGCGAGCTGAATATTGGTGGGCTTTAATAAATTTTAACAAGTTGTGCTGGATGATATGTATAAAAAGAGCTGAAAGGAGGTTTATTTTACACTGATAAAGTAAACCGATCAAAGTGCAGGACAAAAATATTGGGGCAAATAAATATGTAAAGAAAATTACCATGTAACCATTTTGTACCATTGTCTGGCTGTTAATTTAGAGCTGTTAAAACTGTTTTCCTTATGCCCCATTTGAAAAATAAATAAATAAATAGGCCTTGTTTAAAAAAAATGAAGAAGAAGAAGAAGAAGAAAATAATATAAAAACAATACAAGTATGATTTCTCTCAGTTTACACACCTATATCAACAGTTGATGTGGGTTTCTCTGGTTCTCCAGTTCTCGTAGCAGTTTCCACCAGTTGTCATCAACTGAAGTTTCCCCTGTTTTTACTGCAGAGTGTACAAGAATTCCCAAGTGTCTGGAGTGAATGGCAGTCATATTCGCAGCAAAAATCTGCCTTTTATGCGGCTTGGCAGCTTTTGTTTGCTCCTGTGAGGCAAGCTGGATTGTAAAGCCTAAACAAAGCAGCTTGAAGTTTTAGTAAATGTTCTGAATATATCATGTGAACACCCTGCACTGTTTTTGTGGCTTGTTTTCACCCCAAATTCCTTAAATTACGCAGAGTCAGTGGCTCTACCTGCAGCACTGTATAGCCCCAGCTTCCATGCTGACTATCTCTGCACAGAGACAGAGCTGATCTCTGTCCCTGTGGACGATGTTCAGATTAATACCATGTGCCTCATACAACTGCACTTAAAAAAATCCTGAACTATCCCTTTAAAACACCCACGTGCTAAAGGCTTGAGTTAATGATTTTTCATTAAGGCTTTAAAAAGATTCAGGGTTGGCTCAGGGGATTGAGGGATTTCTTTTTGTTTTTTTGTTGGTTGTTTTTGGCCTTTTTTCCCCTTTTCTGTTGTGTAGGTATTTGTACTTATAGTATAAAGAGAGTTTCTCTGTAAACTCTAGTGACAGGAATACCTGTGCAAGGATGTACGTCTATATTCAGACAAACATCTGATTTTTTTTCTTTTTTCTGTGCATGTATTTTTCATTATTTAGTGCACACTGTCTCTAGATGTTGATCATAATAAAAAAAACTTTTTGGACAAAAAAAAAAGATTCAGATGGTGCAGAAAACCAAAAAAGTTAAAATGAAAGATAAGGAAATCCTCCTTTCTATTTCTCATTTTTGCCTGACTGTAATTAGCTCACATTTGTGCTCATAAAAGAAATGATTTTATTGTTTTTAACACTTCATTAAAATCAAATATTTTGAGATGCTGCATTAATGACCATTTGACTCACTGTTAGGTGTTTTTGGATTGAATAGTGTTTTGGTTTGCTCTACAAAACTGGATAAATCTTGATGACCTTAAACAGATTGTTTTTCACTGAGAGTTTTTTTTTCTTTCACAGGCCTCGGCTGAACCCACAGCTGAAGGGCCGACATGTTTGCCTGGATTCGAGGCAGATATGATGATTCTCCCAGTGAGCAGAAGGTATCTGGAGACGCACAGGAGACTAGGCAGAGGTAAGAACCGTATTCAAATGAAACTTAGTCAGGTTCACTTGAACACCTACATCAAGATAGTTTCTTCTAAGAAAAGCTGTAGGCTGAGGTCAGCATCACAGTAAAAGCTCCTCAGATTTTGAGGCCTTCGACAGATTAGCCGTTCACATTGTTCTCACATGAAGCCCAAACATCCTCAGGTCTCAGCTTGCACTCCCTCAGTTCCTCATGTAATGCTGCAGGGCAGGACCGTGTCTGAGCCTGTTCTGCAGGCTTCTTTAATGGGTTCAGTTGTTCAGAAGAGCAAAATGAGAGCTTCCTTTTGCGTTTTTTGAAGTTTGATCAATGGTGTTTATTTTCAGTTTTATTTAACTCCTGCGTGGGTGGCAGAATATAAAAAAAGCCCTTTCAGCAAAGTTTTTTTACAGTTTTTTTCAGATGCTATGGCATCTGTAAAAAAAAAAAAACTGTAAAAAAACTTTGCTGAAAGGGCTTTCTTATATTCTGCCACCCAGAATATCTGTCTTTATCTGTGTTGTGGCTTAAGTCTTTGTCTGTTTGTCACCGCTCTCAATGTTTTGTGTACACAAGGTTGACCTGTCAGGGTTCTTCTGCCTCTGTGCAACTTAAAGGCTGGTTCAACAGCAATCCTCCTCCAGAGGCCTTCAAAACGTACATGTAACAAGACAGAGAGGATTAAACTCATCCACTTTACTCTAGTTTATACTAAGGTTTTCATGAAACCAGAATTAGAAACTTTGATCAAATACTAGTAAAAAGTTCAACATTCAATACCATAGAAAAAAAATCCAACATACCATTAAGAGTTGCTCTTGAAAACTTTCTTATTTTATTTATTTATTGACAACCTGTAGGGAAACAATGCAGCTCCAGGAGTAGTTACAGAACATATGACTGAGCATTAGAAGTAAATTCTTAGCCTGCCTTGTGTTGTAATCCAACAGTCTTCAGCCCTTTTCACACATGAACCCTGATAATATCAGGTTAACACCCGGCAGCCCGCCCGGGTAATTCACTGACATGGTTGTTTACACTTTGCTCCTCTCAGCATGTCGTGATAAGGGGGGGGTTGTCGCCAAAAGACAGCAGCACACAACGCCAAGCATACGCAGTGTTCATGTGATAGTGTTTGAACAATTTATATCCTTACCTCATTGATACATGTGGAAAAGTGTTACAATTACATGGATTAAAGAGTTGAGAGGAGTACGAGAGAAGTCAAGCTGCAGTGTTTCAGCGCCGTACACAACAGCAGCTTGAAAAGCTCTCTGGATGTACCAGCAGAACTTCAAGTCCCAAAAACACTTTTAAATTTCCAGACACATAAATGAGTTTGTGTTACTGTCCTCACAATCAGATAAACTTCTCGCTCTATAGTGGTTGTTTTTTTATCCTGTCAAGTCTCCCTTTTCTGGTTTTGCATCGATGGCACAGGATGATGCCAGCCCTCTCCTCTCACCCCAGTGAATTCTCCTTATAACTCACTGCAGCATTAAGACATCAGCTCACAGTCGGAGTGAAAACTCTGCTGTTTGCATTCACACATATATCACACTCATTATATGTGCCTTAAATGAACACCTTAACAGAGATATTGGGAAATTTTTCATCTTTCAAAGCAGAGATCAAGTGTCGCTGCACATGAAAACACATTGTTTAAAAAAATCCCTTAAAATATTGCAACTTATATCGCAGAAAGAAAGAATATTGTAATATTATGTTTTCCCACTAATAATCAGCTGTACTTTGAGCAAAAAGAAGCCTTGACTATCCGGACACTGAAAGCTGCACTATTTTCACTTTCAATTAACATGAACTCTTGTCATTATTTAATGTCTTTATAACAAAATAAATACAAGCCTTAAAAGTGCAACTGTGCTCAAAATGGCGGACCCTCATCAGAAAAAGATATATCTGTTTGTTTTTCTATCTTTGCACTACTCAACAAGATTCAATATTTTTTTAAAGATTATTTTTTGGGTTGTTTTCTGCCTTAATTGAGAGGTGAGAGAGACAGTGGATAGGTTGTAAGAAGGGTGAGAGGAGGAGGAGGACACTTTGCAAGCTTGCCACAGGCTGGATTCAAACCTGGGCTGGCAGGAGCGGGTCGTGCCTGGTTCCTTACTACTCTGCCAAACCAGCATCCCCACAAAATACAATTTATTGTTCTTGTGTCTCTGTTGCAAGCAAACAAGGGGGAAGTAATGAATTTAGAAGTCTAGGGCAGGGCAAAAAAATCTTCATTTCGTTCTTTTAAATCTCTCGCAACAAAAAAAAATTGTATAAATGGATCTAATCTAGATATATAGATATATATGCGCAGGCCTACTTTATTAACAAGGGATGCACAATGTTGGATTTTGGGGATATCTGATATGCCAGTGTTCCCAAACTCATACCGATATTTTTGGTCAAGAGTACACAGCCTTGACTTTACTCACATTGACCTGTACCTTTTATGGTAACAGTCTTTTTGTGGTCAAAACAGATGTAAAGCAAGAAAAAACGTATTCTTCAAGGCCCTGGCCACCCACGCAAGTGTTTTAATCGCTCTGGTTGATCAGACCTGGGAGAGGCTGAAATCAGGTGGGGCTACAGGGAGAGACTTTGATTTCCTGATTTTTAAGGACCAGTTGTAGTTAAAAAGGTCAATAAGTCCTTCTACAAGTACAGGCTCTTCAAATGTCACAGGGTAAAGGGCCATCAGTCAAACAATTTCAACCATACACACACAAATCTGAGAAGAGGTTCAATCTTAATTTGTTTGCCATTGTTTTATCCTTTTTCTGGTATTACCTTGTTTGATTCAATTTCCCTGATTTATAAATATTTCATAAATATTTGTTTGCCCCTTTCATTATTGATTTTGTTCACTCCTCTCTTTAAAATGATATTATAGCCCCTTCTATATCTCCTTTAGAATCCACCTTATATTTGATGCTTTACATTTAAAAGGGTGCTGTATGAATTAATTATTGTTAACCTGTGTTTAGCCCAAACACGTAGGGCAACTTTTCATTGCTCCTTGGATTGTGTTTTGAGGAAACATACTGTATTGCATAGAAATCCTTGACTCAGTTATTTGGACCTGATGGGTCAGGACCAGGTCAAATATAATTACCTGCTACCAGTCAAATGCAGGTGTGTTTTGGCTGTGACCGCTGAATTTGCTAACTAGCTGGCCACAGCGGCAGCTCAGTAATACAAACGTAGTTGTGTGCAATTGTCACAGAAATCATAACAGGTTGTCACATCCAAGAATTGAGGCGTGATAACAAAAAACCTCACACTTACCCACAAAAACTGTCATGACAGTAGACTTTCCTGAGCGCCTCATATACTTTTAGAACAACAGTACCTGCATTTTTATTTAGGTTTAGTCGCACTTAAATTAGCTTTTGACGATGTAGCTGTAACAGAGTATAATAAACCTCAAAATAATAACTCAAATAACTAAAATGTGCTTTTTTTTAGAGTAACTGAGAGATAAAGAGAAACAATACTAGCATCATTTGGATGCAGTGCCCAAGGTCTGTTTCACATGGGATGCATTTTACTTGTGTGACAACAGCCGTGTGTGCATGTTTTCATTTCAGCAAGCATGTCATCAAGCAAGAGCTTTTGTCTCCCATGCCAAAAATCTCTAGAATAGAGTAAAATATGATGCGCGCATTCAACAGTACTTCTATTATACAGGCTTGTTCATCATGATTTGTCCTGTGTTTTTTATCTGTGCTCCAGACAGCAACATTTCTCTTTACAATCCTTTTAGCTCTTTTGCGGGAGGATTGTTTTTCTGTTTTTACTTTTATTTTTTTACAGATATTTGGGTCATAGTTTCACACAGCAGGTGCTGGTGGGTCCTGAGGCTGGACCAGATACGAACCAGTGTTTTGGTTAGTTTCAGAAGGACAAACAGTCAATAAAGCATCACTGCTGTCACAGCTGTCTTACTGTCTTTCTGTCCTATGCGCTATAAAAAGTTTTACCAAGTGTTTTATCAAGTGTTTTTTTTATTTCTTTGCATGTGACCTGTTTGTAATGAAAAACAATTTCTTCTGTTCAATCACAGTGCGCCTCAACAGCTGCCCAGGGGACACAAGGTACTGGGTCAAGAGTGAGGATGGACGGTTCTTGGTAGAGCGTGATGGCATGTTGAAGGTCAGTAGTTTACCACAGCAGCTCTTCAAATATTGTTACTGATTCTCAGTTGTTCATAAGCCTTTCAACCCTGGGCCGATTAGAAAGGAATAGGTTCATGGAGGAGGTGACGTGTAGAGCTTCATTTTGATGAGGAGGCTCATGGATACGCAGCT
The DNA here is from genome assembly GCA_037902135.1 of Cetoscarus ocellatus. Classification (NCBI taxonomy): domain Eukaryota; kingdom Metazoa; phylum Chordata; class Actinopteri; order Labriformes; family Labridae; genus Cetoscarus; species Cetoscarus ocellatus. The sequence goes on along the minus strand of JBAMNC010000052.1, from coordinate 573,506 downwards.
CTCTGTGAGCCAATTTAAGCTTCTCCCTCATTGCTGAAAGTGAAAGTAAAACTTTTTAGTCATGTAAACAGATGAACGCTCCCCTATCTTTGCTATGCAAAAAACAAACAAATACCAAGAGTGAGAAGAGTTGAAGAAAACAAAGAAAACATGTCCTGCATCTTGTAAATCTCCCTCTTTCCTCTCCCGTGTCAATAGTCCAGTTCACAATACCTATAGGTAAAAGCACTGCAACAAGGTTCCTCAATATCTGTGTCAATTTATGCTGAAATATAGCTTAAATGTGTGCGACACTGAACGTGCCCCTACATACACACAAAGGCAGAGACGCTCACTCGCAGTGCTCCTGTCTCCCGCTGGGTCAAAGAGGGGACATCTACATCCCCCCATTCTGTCTCTGTGACGTTCACAGTGGAGGTGAAACATCATGGAGGGGTAAATATTACGCTATTGGGCTAACTTGAGCGACAGAGAGGGAAATAGAGATGTGGAGTCGAAGCAAAATATGTAGAGCTGCGCCACACCGCGCTGCGTCGCTCATGCTCTGTTATGATTCAGTGGAATAAACCTGAATTTGTTGCTTTCACTTGTGGGCATTGTTACAGTGTAATCGTCATCCAGGCCCAATTGTTTAGGCCACCCATCAAAAATATGAGCATGTTTATTCAGCAGGTCTAAGCTCAGACTTGAGCTTCATTGTGAGAGGAAGAAAAGAACATTTCTTCATCCACACGACGGTATGGGTAGGGCATGCTTCTCTGTCATTGTCTAATGACGATTACTCTTTGTGATCATGGGGGGCTTTATTGTTAATGTAATCGTTACTGAAACTCAATTTATCACCCACCTCTAATGCCATGTGTTAACCTAAGCCCATCTTAAGTGTTTCAGAGATTATTTGAACAGCTACAATGCTGTCAATTGTTGCTACTGTCAACCTGACCTTGACTACATCTACATAATGTTGGAGCCAAACTAAATCTTGACTTATAAAAGGCTTTCATAAGTGTTACAAGCATGTCAGCGTTGGTCTTATAAGTTGTTTTTCTTTATTTTGCTCCAGGTAAAGAGACCAGTTGTTCTCCCCCCACGACATTTTGATTTGAAATTGGCCTACATGGACAAGCATGGCAAAACATCAGACATGACTGTCAGGTTAGTGCATCATCACCATCGGCATGGCCAAGACGAACAGCACGGACAAGATCAGGGGCACCACCATGAGCAACATCACAGAGATCACCACGAGCAAAAGCACGGACATCATCACAAGCATCTGCAAGAGGATCTGCATCCACATGACCATAACCATGGGCATCAACAGGAGGGACACCACGAGCAGAATCATGGGCATGAGGTTAGAATGCAGTTAATGAAGTTTTATTGAACCTTGATGAGGACTTTGACAATCTCTTGGACTAAATTATTGAAAATATACACAGAAGCTTTAACAGTCGTAAAATTGCTAAAGTTCTTTGATGAACAACAGTTGGAATTGAAGGGTGAAGACAGACAGATTTTTCCTGAAGCAATGCTGCCCCTCTGTGGTTGTAAATGAATGGAGGAGACTAGTTGGCTCCACTGTGTTTCAACAGCTCCTTGGTGTTTTGAAGCTTTATTTTAAAGCACATTCTATGTTAGCACATAAGGTCTAGAGATGGGAATTGATAAGGTTTTATTGATACCAATGCCATTAATGATTCAGCTCATGGATCCAATTCACTAACGATTCTTTTATCAGTTCATGCTGATTTTTGGAATAATATTGGCTTTTATGATTTTCCTGCAGCAACAGTGTAAAAACAACATTCCCGATTTTCAATCCAGTGCAGCATAGATAAATGATTCTGCGAGTTGTTGCTTGTTGTTGATTTGCAAAGCATGTAGAGCAAAGTGGATGAAGTTGATAAGGGAATTTAAACAAAAAGACTACTTGGGATTTGTGGTTGATTCTCAACTGGAATTGATTTTCGATTCCCATCCCTAATAAGGACTCTTATGTGAAGCCAGTGTAGATGACATGAAGGCTCTGATTTGCTGTCTGAGTGAATCTGTATAGCCCTGCAAGGGAGGTGCAGAATTTAATTATAAGAACACTTAAAAACTTTATTTAATCAACAGAACAACATTGCCATTTATTTGAGATACAGAAACACAATAACATCACTTAAAACAGGGATCTCCTACCTTTTTGTGTCACAAGGGGCATGGTGAGACAACATAGTATAACCCCCCATATCGCAGGATCAGAGGGAGCTTGTTTTGCTACTGAAATTTACAGAAACTCATTTTTTTCATCAGCTGCTTAACAATAAAATTTAAAGCAGTTAGCTGCAAGTCACCAGCTGGAGGAAAATGTTGTAAAAGCACTAAGCAGATGGGCTGCAGCAGCTGAAGCCCACACCAAGTGCCATTCCTGTCAGCTAAGAAGAGGAACTTCAGACTACGTAGATGATCAATATTTACTTCTATCCCCTCTAAATTAAAAATGCTCCAGTTTGCCCTGATCCGATACCTTTACTGATACCGATACAGTATTGACATTCCTAGTTTAGAATTAGGTTTTGATTTAAAAGGAGTTTAGCAACACATGCTGTATCAGTTTTTCCTATTTTTTAACCCTTAATTAACTGAAAATGTGTTTGGTATTTTTTCTCCCAGATTTCAGCTGCAGAGGACATCCCTGTTCTGTTTTTCCAACGCTCACATGGAGGGCTGAGTAGGAGGAAGAGAGACTGGGTTATTCCTGATATCAACGTTCCTGAGAATATGAGAGATACATACCCCAAACAAATATCTCAAGTAAGATGACGTTCCATCATTTTAAAGTGTAGAAAATAGCACAGAACAGGATTTATAAATCATGATATTTATATTACATGCCAATACTTCTTGCTCCAAGCTTGTACAGGAGGATGTGCATGATAAGACCATGGGCTGCTATGACTGGTCTCAGATAGGATTGTTATACTCTGTAAATTTGAGGTAAGGAGTCAGTCACAGCCAAGTTAGACGTACGGCAAACAGGGACGGTTTACTGTGTCAAAAACATGCCGCACATGGTATTCTTTAGATTTAAAGTGGTAATATTAGGCCTATAGAAGGGCTTCTAGATTCAATGTTAATGACAGCTAGAGTATTTTCACAATCACTACGATTCAAAATAATCTGCCAATTTCCCCATACTGAGTACCCCTGATCCACCTCTGACCTCCCTCCATCTGAGATGCTCCTTTCTTTTTGCTGTGTAAGATAGGTTATGTAAAATGTTATCTTGTGTTCTGTAGATCCGTTCCAGTGACGATAAGGTAAGGGTCATCACTTACAGCATCACTGGTCCAGGAGCTGATCAGGATCCTGTTGGGCTTTTTACCATCGACGGAAGATCGGGTACTCTGTTCATAACAAAGCCTCTGGACAGAGAGGAGCAAGCTCAGTACAGGGTGAGCAACTTTTATCCTTCTACTGTGAGACGTAGACCTTTTCTCTTCCTCCAGGGTGAGGCA